>JAODAL010026258.1:0-57099 GCA_025379985.1 Phyllomedusa bahiana
CACCACATCCCCCCCAAATGGATTTCTACCCCCCAAACCAAAGGGCCTCCCATCCGGAAAAAACTACCCCACCCCCGGGCCTTTAAATTCCGGGTTATCTCCCCAAACCCGCGACCTCCCAACTGGATATCTACCCCCCCACCAGCGGACCTTTTCCCCCTGGTTTAAAAACCCCCAAAAGCGACCTGCCCCCCTGGATAAATACCCCCCCATTTTACCCGCCCAACTTTGGGAAAATAAACCCCTTTCCAGTGACCCCCCAACTGGATTTTTAAATACCCCCCCCAAGTGAAAAACCCTTTTTCCAACCCGGATATTTACCCCACAGGGCCTTTCCCAAAATTTATATCTACCCCAAACCGGACCCCCCAACTTGGGGAAACCCTCCACAACGACCCGCCCAATGGATATTACCCCCACCAGCGACTTGGGCCCCCCCGGAAATCCTAACCCCCCACCACGACCTCCCAAAAAGGAAATAATCCTCCCCCAGTTTACCTGCCCCAACGGGAAAACTTCCTCCACCAGGACCCCCCCAACTGGGGTAACTTCCCCCACCAATGCCTTTTTGGCCCCCAACCTGCCCAAAAGGAAAAATCCCCCCAACCCGTGGGGCCCGCCCAATGGGTAACTACCTCCACCAAAATGACCTGCCCCAACTGGGAAAAAACCTCCACCCCGGGACTCCCCAATGGAAACAAACCCCCCCATTTATTGGCCCCCCTGGTACAAACCTCCACCGGACCCGCCCAACTGGAAAAAAATTTCCTCCACCAGTAACCTTTTCCAAGTGGGAAATTACCTCCACCAGGGGAAATGCCCCAAATTTGGGTTTTAAAAACCCCCCACACACACCTTCCCAAACCTGGGTTTAAATACCTTCCCCCCAGCGTTACCCTAACTTATAAACTACCTCCACTAGTAACCGGCCCCCAAAATGGATAATCCCCCACAAAACCCAAAATGCCCAAAGGTTTAAAACCTCCAAAACCCGGACCTTTCCAAACTGGTAAATTTCCTCCCCCAGGAAAACCCCCACGGGGAAAAAAACCTCCACCAAATGAAATGGGGGGGGCCCAAATGGATAACTACCTAAACCCCCCAGTGACCTCCCAATGGTTTAAATTCCTCCACCCAAATTTACCTGCCCAACCCGGATAACACCCCCCACCTTTATCTCCCAACGGATAAATACCTCCACCACAATGCCCAACTGGGGAAAAAACCCCCTTCCCTCAGCCCACCTGCCCGCTGGAAAAAAATACCTCCACCAACGACCTCCCAAATGATTAACTACTTCCACAAGCAACCCCCCCAACTGGATAACTACTTCCACCAGCAACCTACCCGACTTGATAACTACCTCCACCAGTGACCTGCCCAACTGGATATCTACCTCCACCAGCGACCTGCCCAACTGGATAACTACCTGAACTAGTAACCTGCCCACCTGGAAAACTACCTCCACCAGCAACCTTCTCAGCTGGATAACTACCTCCACCAGTGAACTGCCCAACTGGATAACTTCCTCCACCATGACCTGCCAACTGGATAACTACCTTCCGTCAGTGACCTGCCCATCAGGATAACTACCTCCGTCAGTGACCTGCCAACAGATATCCTACCTCCGTCATGACCTGCCCAACTGATAACAACCTCCACCAGTGACCGCCCCAACTGGAAACTACTCCACCATGATCCTGCTCCCAACTGGATACTACCTCCACCAGTGACCTGCCCAACTGGATAACCACCTCCATCAGCGACCTGTCCCTAGCTGGAACACCTCCACCAGCGACCTGCCCAAATGGATAACTTCCTCCACCAGCGACCTGCCCCCTGGATAACTACTTCCACCAGCAACCTCCCCAACTGGATACCTACTTCCACCAGCAATCTACCCAACTGGATAACTACCTCCACCAGTGACCTGCCCAACTGGATAACTACCTCCACCAGCGACCTGCCCAAATGGATATCTACCTCCACCAGGGACCTGCCCACCTGGATAACTACGACCAACAGTGACCTGCCCCGCTGGATAACCACCTCCACCAGTGACCTTGCCAAGATGAGAAACTACCTATTTACCAGCGACCTACCAAAATGGATAACGACCTTCACCAGTGACCTACTCAACTGGATAACAACCTCCACCAGTGACCTATCAAGCTGGAAAACTACCTCCACCAGTGACCTGCCCACCTGGATAACCACCTCCACCAGTGACCTGCCCACCTGGATAACCACCTCCACCAGTGACCTGCCCACCTGGATAACTACCTCCACCAGCGACCTCAACAACTGGATAACTACCCCGAACAGCAACCTCCCCACCTTGATAACTACGTCCACCAGCGACCTGCCCACTCTGGAATATACTACCCCACCAGTGACTTCCCAACATGTAACTACCACCACAGTGTACCTATCAAGCCTGGACAACGACTTCCACAGCGACCTTCCCAACTTGTTATCCTACCTCCACCAGCGACCTGCTCCGAACTGGAATAACTACCCCCACCAGTGACTATGGCCAACATCAACGACGCTCTCACCAGTGACCTGCCCACCTGGAAAACTAACCTCCACCAGCGACCTGCCCCCGCTGGTAACCACCTTCCACAGTGACCCTCACAACTGGATAACAAACGAACACCAGCAACCTCACGCATCTGGATAACTTCTACCAACAGCATCCTCCCCAACTGGATAACTACTTCCACCAGTGACCTGCCCACCTGAATAACTACCCCCACCAGTGACTTGCCCAACATGATAACTACCACCACCAGTGACCTATCAAGCTGGACAACGACCTCCACCATCGACACTGCCGCAACTCGATATCTGCCTCCACCAGCGACCTGCCCAACTGGATATCTACCTCCACCAGCGACCTGCCCCGCTGGATAACTACCTCCACCAGTGACCTACCCATCTGAATAACTACCCCCTCCACTGACTTGGCCCAACATGATAACTAACCACCACCATTGACCTTATCAAGCGGACAACGACCCCCACCAGCGACTGCCCACCTGGAATATCTACCCTCCACCAGCGACCTGCCCACCTGGATATCCAAGCCTCCACCACGTCCTGCCCACCTGGATAATCTATCTCCACCAGCAACCTGCCCACCTGGAAATCTACCTCCACCAGTGACCTGCCAACCTGGATATCTACCTTCAACAGCGACCTGCCCAGCTGGATAAATACCTCCACCAGTGACCTCACCAACTGGATAACTTAGGCAACCCACCAGTGAGCTTGGCCCAACTGAAAACACCTCCACCTGAACCTCCCCAACTGGATAACTACCTCCACCAGTGACCTCCCCAACTGGATAACTACATCCACCAGCGACCAGACCAAATGGATAACTACCTCCACCAGTGACCTGCCCTACTGGATAACTACCCCCACCAGTGACTTGGCCAACTGGATAACTACCTCCACCAACGACCTGCCCAACTGGATATCTACCTTCACCAGCGACCTGCCCAACTGGATATCTACCTCCACCAGCGACCTAACCACCTGGATAACTACCTCCACCAGTGACCTGCCAAGCTGGAAAACTACCTCCACCAGTGACCTCCCCAACTGGATAACTACCTCCACCAGTGAACTTGCTAACATGACAACGACCTCCACCATTGACTGCCCAACTGGATACTACCCTCCACCAGTGAACCTGCCCAACTGATAACAAACTCCACCAGGATCTGCCCAACTGGATAAACAACCTCTCCTTGTTCTGCCCGTACGGATTAACAACCTCCACCAGTGATCTGCCCAACTGGATAACAACCTCCACCAGTGATCTGCCCAACTGGATAACAACCTCCACCAGTGATCTGACCAACTGGATAACAACCTCCACCAGTGATCTGCCCAACTGGATAACAACCTCCACCAGTGACCTGCCCAACTGGAAAACTACCTCCACCAGTAACCTGCCAAGCTGGAGAAACACCTCCACCAGCGACCTGGCCAAATGGATAACTACTCCATCAGGCGCTTTCCCTAACTGTAATAACTGAACTCCACTAGTAACCTGCAAACCTGGATAACTACCTCCACCAGCGACCTGCCCAAATGGATAACTACCTCCACCAGCGACATGCCAACCTGGATAACTACCTCCACCAGCAACCTTCTCAGCTGGATAACTACCTCCACCAGTGACCTGCCCAACTGGATAACTACCTCCACCAGTGACCTGCCCAACTGGATAACTACCTCCACCAGTGACCTGCCCAACTGGATAACTACCTCCACCAGTGACCTGCCCAACTGGATAACTACCTCCACCAGTGACCTGCCCAACTGGATAACCACCTTCATCAGCGACCTGCCAATCTGGAGAACGACCTCCACCAGCGACCTGCCCAAATGGTTAACTACTTCCACAAGCAACCTCCCCAACTGGATAACTACGTCCACCAGCAACCTACCCGACTTGATAACTACCTCCACCAGTGACCTGCCCAACTGGATATCTACCACCACCAGCGACCTGCCCAACTGGATAACTACCTGAACTAGTAACCTGCCCACCTGGAAAACTACCTCCACCAGCAACCTTCTCAGCTGGATAACTACCTCCACCAGTGACCTGCCCACCTGGATAACTACCTCCACCAGTGACCTGCCCAACTGGATAACTTCCTCCACCAGTGACCTGCCCAACTGGATAACTACCTCCGTCAGTGACCTGCCCAACTGGATAACTTACCTCCGTCAGTGACTCGGGCCCAACTGGGATATAACTACCTCCACCAGATCTGCCCAACGTATAACTACCTCCACCAGTGACCTCACAACTGGATAACTACCTCCACCAGTGACCTGCCAAGCTGGAGAACTAACTCCACCAGCGACCTGCCCACCTGCATAACTACCTTCTCCAGCGACGTCCCCAACTGAATAACTACCTGAACTAGTAACCTGCCCACCTGGAAAACTACCTCTACCAGCAACCTTCTCAGCTGGATAACTACCTTCACCAGTGACCTGCCCAACTGGATAGCTACCTCCACCAGTGACCTGCCCAACTGGATAACTTCCTCCACCAGTGACCTGCCCAACTGGATAACTACCTCCACCAGTGACCTGCCCAACTGGATAACTACCTCCACCAGTGACCTGCCCAACTGGATAACTACCTCCACCAGTGACCTGCCCAACTGGATAACCACCTCCATCAGCGACCTGCCCAGCTGGATAACTACCTCCACCAGCGACCTGCCCAAATGGATAACTACCTCCACCAGCGACCTGCCCACCTGGATAACTACTTCCACCAGCAACCTCCCCAACTGGATAACTACTTCCACCAGCAATCTACCCAACTGGATAACTACCTCCACCAGTGACCTGCACAACTGGATATCTACCTCCACCAGCGACCTGCCCAATTGGTTATCTACCTCCACCAGGGACCTGCCCACCTGGATAACTACTTCCAACAGTGACCTGCCCAGCTGGATAACCACCTCCACCAGTGACCTGCAAAGATGGAGAACTACCTCCACCAGCGACCTACCAAAATGGATAACGACCTTCACCAGTGACCTACTCAACTGGATAACAACCTCCACCAGTGACCTATCAAGCTGGAAAACTACCTCCACCCGAAACCTGCCCAGCTGGATAGCTACCTCCACCAGTGACCTGCCCACCTGGATAACCACCTCCACCAGTGACCTGCCCACCTGGATAACTACATCCACCAGCGACCTCAACAACTGGATCACCCTAGACCACCGAACAGGCAACCTCCCCACTGGATAACTACTTCCACCAGTGAGCTGCCCACCTGAATAACTACCCCCACCAGTGACTTGCCCAACATGATAACTACCACCACCAGTGACCTATCAAGCTGGACAACGACTTCCACTAGCGACCTGCCCAACTGGTTATCTACCTCCACCAGCGACCTGCCCAACTGGATAACTACCCCCACCAGTGACTTGGCCAACATGACAACGACCTCCACCAGTGACCTGCCCACCTGGATAACTACCTCCACCAGCGACCTGCCCCGCTGGATAACCACCTCCACCAGTGACCTCACCAACTGGATAACTACTACCACCAGCAACCTCACCAACTGGATAACTACTACCACCAGCAACCTCCCCAACTGGATAACTACTTCCACCAGTGACCTACCCATCTGAATAACTACCCCCACCAATGACTTGCCCAACATGATAACTACCACCACCAGTGACCTATCAATCAGGAGCAAGACCTCCACCAGCGTACCTGCCCAACTCGATATCTGCCACCACCACACCTGACCCAACTGTGATATCTACCCTCCACCATCGACCTCCCCGCTGGATAACTACCATCCAACCATGACCTGCCATCCTGGACAACTACCTCTTCCAGTGTCCCGCTCCCCAATGGATAACTACCCCCACCAGTGACTTGGCCAACATGACAGACGACCACCACCAGTGACCTGCCCAACTGGATATCTACCTCCATCAGCGACGTGCCCAACTGATATCTACCTCCACCAGCGACCTAACCACCTGGATAACTATCTCCGACCATCGACCTGCCCCGCTGGATAACTACTCACCCACTCGACGCCTCAACAACTGGATAACTACCCCGACCAGCAACCTCCCCAACTGGATAACTACTTCCACCAGTGAGCTGCCCACCTGAATAACTACCCCCACCAGTGACTTGCCCAACATGATAACTACCACCACCAGTGACCTATCAAGCTGGACAACGACTTCCACTAGCGACCTGCCCAACTGGTTATCTATCTCCACCAGTGACCTATCAAGCTGGACAACGACCTCCACCAGCGACCTGCTCAACTAGATATCTACCTCCACCATCGACGTGCCAACTGAGATATCTACACCACCACGACCTGGCCCACCTGGATATCTACATCCACCAGCAACCTGCCCACCTGGATATCTACTTCCACCAGCGACCCTGCCCACCTGGATATCTACTTCCACCAGCGACCCTGCCCAGCTGGATAACTACCTCCAACAGCGACCTGTCCTGCTGGATAAATACCTCCACCAGTGACCTGCCAAGCTGGATAACTACCTCCACCAGTGACCTCCCCAACTGGATAACTACCCCCACCAGTGACTTGGCCAACTGGATAACTACCTCCACTAGTGACTTGGCCAACTGGATAACTACCTCCACCAGCGACCTGCCCACCTGGATATCTACATCCACCAGCAACCTGCCCACCTGGATATCTACCTCCACCAGCGACCTGCCCATCTGGATATCTACCTCTTCCAGCGACCTGCCCACCTTGATATCTACCTCCACCAGCGACCTGCCCACCTTGATATCTACCTCCACCTCGACCTGCGCCACCTGCATATCTACCTCCACCAGCGACCTGGCCACCTGGATATCTACCTCCACCAGCGACCTGCCCACATGGATATCAACCCTCCACCAGCAACCTGCCCACCTGGAAATCTACCTCCACCAGTGACCTGCCCACCTGGATATCTACCTCCACCAGCGACCTGCCCACCTGGATATCTACCTCCAACATTTACCTGCCCACCTGGATAACTACCTCCAACAGCGACCTGCCCCGCTGGATAAATACCTCCACCAGTGACCTCCCCAACTGGATAACTACCTCCACCAGTGACCTCCCCAACTGGATAACTACCTCCACCAGTGACCTCCCCAACTGGATAACTACCTCCACCAGTGACCTCCCCAACTGGATAACTACACCCACCAGTGACTAGGCCAACTGGATAACTACCTCCACCAGTGACCTGCCCAACTGGATAACTACACCCACCAGTGACTTGGCCAACTGGATAACTACCTCCACCAACGACCTGCCCAACTGGATATCTACCTCCACCAGTGACCTAACCACCTGGATAACTACCTCCACCAGTGACCTGCCAAGCTGGAAAACTACCTCCACCAGTGACCTCCCCAACTGGATAACTACCCCCACCAGTGACTTGGCCAACATGACAACGACCTCCACCAGTGACCTGCCCAACTGGATAACTACCTCCACCAGTGACCTGCCCAACTGGATAACTACCTCCACCAGTAACCTGCCCAACTGGATAACTACCTCCACCAGTGACCTGCCCAACTGGATAACTACCTCCACCAGTATCTGTGCCCCAAGCTGGGATTAACAACCTCCACCAGTGACCTGCCCAACTGGATAACTACCTCCACCAGTAACCTGCCAAGCTGGAGAAATACCTCCACCAGCGACCTGACCAAATGGATAACTACCTCCACACACGACCTGCCCACCTGGATAACTACCTCCATCAGCGCTTTCCCTAACTGTATAACCACCTCCACTAGTAACCTGCAAACCTGGATAACTATCTCCACCAGCGACCTGCCCAAATGAATAACTACCTCCACCAGCGACCTGCCAACCTGGATAACTACCTCCACCAGCAACCTTCTCAGCTGGATAACTACCTCCACCAGTGACCTGCCCAACTGGATAACTACCTCCACCAGTGACCTGCCCAACTGGATAACTACCTCCACCAGTGACCTGCCCAACTGGATAACTACCTCCACCAGTGACCTGCCCAACTGGATAACTACCTCCACCAGAGACCTGCCCAACTGGAAAACCACCTTCATCAGCGACCTGCCAAGCTGGATACATACCCCACCAGCGACTTGCCCAAATGGTTAACTACTTCCACAAGCAACCTCCCCAACTGGATAACTACTTCCACCAGCAACCTACCCGACTTGATAACTACCTCCACCAGTGACCTGCCCAACTGGATATCTACCTCCACCAGCGACCTGCCCAACTGGATAACTACCTGAACTAGTAACCTGCCCACCTGGAAAACTACCTCCACCAGCAACCTTCTCAGCTGGATAACTACCTCCACCAGTGACCTGCCCAACTGGATAACTACCTCCACCAGTGACCTGCCCAACTGGATAACTTCCTCCACCAGTGACCTGCCCAACTGGATAACTACCTCCGTCAGTGACCTGCCCAACTGGATAACTACCTCCGTCAGTGACCTGCCCAACTGGATAACTACCTCCACCAGTGATCTGCCCAACTGGATAACTACCTCCACCAGTGACCTGCCCAACTGGAAAACTACCTCCACCAGTAACCTGCCAAGCTGGAGAACTAACTCCACCAGCGACCTGCCCACCTGCATAACTACCTCCACCAGCGACGTCCCCAACTGAATAACTACCTGAACTAGTAACCTGCCCACCTGGAAAACTACCTCCACCAGCAACCTTCTCAGCTGGATAACTACCTTCACCAGTGACCTGCCCAACTGGATAGCTACCTCCACCAGTGACCTGCCCAACTGGATAACTTCCTCCACCAGTGACCTGCCCAACTGGATAACTACCTCCACCAGTGACCTGCCCAACTGGATAACTACCTCCACCAGTGACCTGCCCAACTGGATAACTACCTCCACCAGTGACCTGCCCAACTGGATAACCACCTCCATCAGCGACCTGCCAAGCTGGATAACTACCTCCACCAGCGACCTGCCCAAATGGATAACTACCTCCACCAGCGACCTGCCCACCTGGATAACTACTTCCACCAGTAACCTGCCCAACTGGATAACTACTTTCACCAGCTATCTCCCCAACTGAATAACTACCTCCGTCAGTGACCTGCCCAACTGGATAACTACCTCCGTCAGTGACCTGCCCAACTGGATAACTACCTCCACCAGTGATCTGCCCAACTGGATAACTACCTCCACCAGTGACCTGCCCAACTGGAAAACTACCTCCACCAGTAACCTGCCAAGCTGGAGAACTAACTCCACCAGCGACCTGCCCACCTGCATAACTACCTCCACCAGCGACGTTCCCAACTGAATAACTACCTGAACTAGTAACCTGCCCACCTGGAAAACTACCTCCACCAGCAACCTTCTCAGCTGGATAACTACCTTCACCAGTGACCTACCCAACTGGATAGCTACCTCCACCAGGGACCTGCCAACCTGGATAACGTCCTCCACCAGTGACCGGCCCAACTGGATAACTACCTCCGCCATGACCCTGCCCAAACTGGATAAACTACCTCCACCAGTGACCTGCCCAACTGGATAACCACCTCCATCAGCGACCTGCCAAGCTGGATAACTACCTCCACCAGTGACCTGCCCAACTGGATAACTACCTCCACCAGCGACCTGCCCACCTGGATAACTACTTCCACCAGCAACCTCCCCAACTGGATAACTACGTCCACCAGCAATCTACCCAACTGGATAACTACCTCCACCAGTGACCTGCCCAACTGGATATCCTTACCATCCCCGACCAAGCGACCTGCCCAATTGGATATCTACCTCCACCAGGGACCTGCCCACCTGGATAACTACTTCCAACAGTGACCTGCCCCGCTGGATAACCACCTCCACCAGTGACCTGCAAAGATGGAGAACTACCTCCACCAGCGACCTACCAAAATGGATAACGACCTTCACCAGTGACCTACTCAACTGGATAACAACCTCCACCAGTGACCTATCAAGCTGGAAAACTACCTCCACCAGAAACCTGCCCAACATGATAACTACAACCACCAGTGACCTGCCCACCTGGATAACTACCTCCACCAGTGACCTGCCCACCTGGATAACCACCTCCACCAGCGACCTCAACAACTGGATAACTACCCCGACCAGCAACCTCCCCAACTGGATAACTACTTCCACCAGTGAGCTGCCCACCTGAATAACTTCCTCCACCAGTGACCTGCCCAACTGGATAACTACCACCACCAGTGACCTATCAAGCTGGACAACGACCTCCACTAGCGACCTGCCCAACTGGATATCTACCTCCACCAGCGACCTGCCCAACTGGATAACTACCCCCACCAGTGATTTGGCCAACATGACAACGACCTCCACCAGTGACCTGCCCATCTGGATAACATTCCTCCACCAGCAACCTGCCCCGCTGGATAACCACCTCCACCAGTGACCTCCACAACTGGATAACTACTACCACCAGTGACCTCCCCAACTGGATAACTACTACCACCAGCAACCTCCCCAACTGGATAACTACTTCCACCAGTGACCTGCCCACCTGAATAACTACCCCCACCATTGACTTGCCCAACATGATAACTACCACCACCAGTGACCTATCAAGCTGGACAACGACCTCCACCAGCGACCTGCCCAACTCGATATCTGCCTCCACCAGCGACCTGCCCAACTGGATATCTACCTCCACCAGCGACCTGCCCAACTGGATAACTACCTCCACCAGTGACCTGCCCAACTGGATAACTACCTCCACCAGTGACCTCCCCAACTGGATAACTACCCCCACCAGTGACTTAGCCAACATGACAACGATCTCCACCAGTGACCTGCCCAACTGGATATCTACCTCCACCAGCGACCTGCCCAACTGGATATCTACCTCCACCAGCGACCTGCCCAACTGGATATCTACCTCCACCAGCGACCTGCCCAACTGGATATCTACCTCCACCAGCGACCTGCCCACCTGGATAACTACCTCCACCAGCGACCTGCCCCGCTGGATAACTACCTCCACCAGTGACCTGCCAAGCTGGAAAACTACCTCCACCAGTGACCTCCCCAACTGGATAACTACCCCCACCAGTGACTTGGCCAACATGACAACGACCTCCACCAGTGACCTGCCCAACTGGATAACTACCTCCACCAGCGACCTGAACAAATAGATAACTACCTCCACCAGTGACCTGCCCAACTGGATAACTACCTCCACCAGTGACCTGCCCAACTGGATAACTACCTCCACCAGCGACCTACCAAGCTGGATAACTACCTCCACCAGCGACCTGCCCAAATAGATAACTACCTCCACCAGCGACCTGACCAAATAGGTAACTACCTCCACCAGCGACCTGACCAAATAGATAACTACCTCCACCAGCGACCTGACCACCTGTATAACTACCTCCACCAGCAACCTACCCAACTGGATAATGACTTCCACCAGTGACCTGCCCACCTGAATGACTACCCGCCCCCCCCACAAGTGACTTGCCCAACATTATAACTACCTCCACCAGTGACCTATCAAGCTGGACAACGACCTCCACCAGCGACCTGCCCAACTGGATATCTACCTCCACCAGCGACCTGCCCATCTGGATATCTACCTCCACCAGTGACTTGCCCAACATGATAACTACCACCACCAGTGACCTATCAAGCTGGACAACGACCTCCACCAGCGACCTGCCCAACTGGATATCTACCTCCACCAGCGACCTGCCCAACTGGATATCTACCTCCACCAGCGACCTGCCCACCTGGATATCTACCTCCACCAGCGACCTGCCCACCTGGATATCTACCTCCACCAGCGACCTGCCCACCTGGATATCTACCTCCACCAGCGACCTGCCCACCTGGATATCTACCTCTTCCAGCGACCTGCCCACCTGGATAACTACCTCCACCACTGACCTGCCCAACTGGATAACCACCTCCACCAGCAACCTGCCCACCTGGATGACTACCTCCAACAGCGACCTGCCCCGCTGGAAAACTACCTTCCCCAGTGACCTCCTCAACTGGATAACTACCCCCATCAGTGACCTGCCAAACTGGAAAACTACCTTCCCCAGTGACCTCCTCAACTGGATAACTACCCCCACCAGTGACTAGGCCAACTGGATAACTACCTCCACCAGTGACCTGCCCAACTGGATAACTACCTCCACCAGCGACCTGTCCACCTGGATAACTACCTCCACCAGTGACCTGGGCCTTTATTATGAACGATGTTGTAAAATACTAGGTCATGTGCACTGAGGGCGGCACGCTGCTTGTCAGTTTCATAAAGATTCAATGGATGCGGGTCCACTGCTCAGCTCTAACTCAAACACCAAACCAGTGATCCCTGCGCTCTCCTGTGCTCCGGGATGCAGGGGCCACTCAGTGCAGAGATCATGTAACTCATATCAAGTCAATTCATAAAGAGAAATCCCATGCCCACAAGGTTCCAGCAGCCGGAGGGTGTGTCCTATCGATGTATGCACAGTGAGGTCTGACCAGCTAATCACCAGCCTGACACTTCCGGAGAGGCCCCCAGCTGTCACAGCAGAGCTGTCCTATTGGCTGAGCAGCGGAGGCGAGTCAGGATACAGAAGGTCAGCAGTGCCGCCGGTGCCCGAGAGACAGCACAGAGGGAGAATCATGCCGTATGTACTGATCAGCACCCAGATCCGCATGGTGAGCACCTGTGTACACTACAGCCTGATCCACTGCCTGTATCCTAATACCAGCATCACTGTGATTCTTCTCTGCATACAGTCTATGTACATGTACTGCTCTGTAACCAGCTGTAATTATAGACAGGGGAAGGTCATGCACTGCTCTGTAATCAGCTGTAGTGGTTATTATATACAGGGGATGTCATGTACTGCTCTGTAATCAGCTGTAGTTGTTATTATATACAGGGGATGTCATGTACTGCTCTGTAATCAGCTGTAGTTATTATATACAGGGGAAGGTCATGAACTGCTCTGTAATCAGCTAGTTGTGTTATTATATACAGGGGATGTCATGTTACTGCTCTGTAATCAGCTGTAGTTGTTATTATATACAGGGATGTCTATACTGCTTCTGTTAATCAAGCTGTAGTGGTTATTATATACAGGGGATGTCATGTACTGCTCTGTAATCAGCTGTAGTGGTTATTATATACAGGGGATGTCATGTACTGCTCTGTAATCAGCTGTAGTGGTTATTATATACAGGGGGGAGGGGGGTCATGTACAGCTATTTAAACAGCAGTAGTTATTATATACAGGGGGGGTCATGTACTGCTCTGTAATCAGCTGTAGTTGTTATTATATACAGGGATGTCATGTACTGCTCTGTAATCAAGCATGTAGTTAGTTATAATACAGGGGAAGGTCATGTACTGCTCTGTAATCAGCTGTAGTTGTTATTATATACAGGGGATGTCATGTACTGCTCTGTAATCAGCTGTAGTTGTTATTATATACAGGGGATGTCATGTACTGCTCTGTAATCAGCTGTAGTTGTTATTATATACAGGGGGGGGTCATGTACTGCTCTGTAATCAGCTGTAGTTGTCATCATATACAGGGGATGTCATGTACTTCTCTGTAATCATCTGGTGTTATTATATACAGGGGAAGGTCATGCACTGCTCTGTAATCAGCTGTAGTTGTTATTATATACAGGGGATGTCATGTACTGCTCTGTAATCAGCTGTAGTTGTTATTATATACAGGGGATGTCTTGTACTGCTCTGTAATCAGCTGTAGTTGTTATTATATACAGGGGACGGTCATGTACTGCTCTGTAATCAGCTGTAGGTGTTATACAGGAGATGGTCAGGTACTGCTCTGTAATCAGCTGTAGTTATTATATACAAGGGACTGTCATGTACTGCTCTGTAATCAGCTTTAGTTATTATATACAGGGAACGTCATGTACTGCTCTGTCATGAGCTGTAGTTATAAAATAAAGGGGACGGTCATGTACTGCTCTGTAATCAGCTGTAGTTATTATATACAGGGGACGGTCATGTACTGCTCTGTAATCATCTGTAGGTGTTATACAGGAGATGGTCATGTACTGCTCTGTAATCAGTTGTGGGTTGTGATTACAGGGGAGGTCATGTACTGCTCTGTAATCAGCTGTAGTTATTATATACAGGGGACGGTCATGTACTGCTCTGTATTCAGCTGTAGGTGTTATACACAGGGGAGGTCATGTACTGCTCTGCAATCAGCTGTAGTTATTATATACAGGGGAGGGTCATGTACTGCTCTGTAATCAGCTATAGTTATTATATACAGGAGACGGTCGTACTGCTCTGTAATCAGCTGTAGTTATTATATTCAGGGGACGGTCATGTACTGCTCTGTAATCAGCTATAGTTATGATATACAGGGGAGGTCATGTACTGCTTTGTATTCAGCTGTAGTTATTATATATTGGGGACGGTCATGTACTGCTTTGTATTCAGCTGTAGTCATTATATACAGGGGACGGTCATGTACTGCTCTGTAATAAGCTGTAGTTATTATATACAGGGGAGGTCATGTACTGCTCTGTAATCAGCTGTAGTTATTATATACAGGGGAGGGTCATGTACTGCTCTGTAATTAGCTGTAGTTATTATATACAGGGGACGGTCATGTACTGCTCTGTAATTAGCTGTAGTTATTATATACAGGGGAAGGTCATGTACTGTTCTGTAATCAGCTGTACTTATTATATACAGGGAACGGTCATGTACTGCTATGTCTTGAGCTGTAGTTATAAAATAAAGGGGACGGTCATGTACTGCTCTGTAATCAGCTATAGTTATTATATACAGGGAGGTCATGTACTGCTCTGTAATCATCTGTAGTTTTTAATACAGGGAAATGGTCATGTACTGCTCTGTAATCAGTTATAGGTGTGATATACAGGGAGGTCATGTACTGCTCTGTAATGAGCTGTAGTTATAAAATAAAGGGGACGGTCATGTACTGCTCTGTAATCAGCTGTAGGTGTTATACAGGAGATGGTCATGTACTGCTCTGTAATCAGTTGTAGGTGTGATATACAGGGAGGTCATGTACTGCTCTGTAATCAGCTGTAGTTATTATATACAGGGGACTGTCATGTACTGCTCTGTAATCAGCTGTAGTTATTATATACAGGTGACTGTCATCAACTGCTCTGTAATCAGCTGTAGTTATTATATACAGGGGACGGTCATGTACTGCTCTGTAATCAGCTGTAGTTATTATATACAGGGGAGGGTCATTTACTGCTCTGTAATCAGCTGTAGGTGTTGCTGTTTGGAAATATTTAATATGTTTCCCACAAGTGTGTCTGTCATGTGGACAGATAGAAGAATTTTAACCATTATACATTGGAGCTTTTACAGTTCTGGGATCTTGGCACACGTTTATCTTAAGGCAGAGACAGAACTTCGGGTGTAAATACAGGTCCTCTGTATTTTTATTAAATGGCAACGTAGATATGAAAACAAGTGCAAGGCATGCACAACATAAACAATCACCTCCTCGTCTGAGCTCTAACTAATAATACTAACTATCAATTTGTAAGTATCTCAGCACCAGATGTGCCAGGCCTGCTGGTTACCAAGCATGTCTCCTCTCCAGACTCAAAGGTACATAAAAATATATACTGTGTGTATGTGTGTATATATATATATATATATCTTCTATCCATTAGGTAAGCATTTTACATACCATCATGTCTACTCTTCATTCTTTACACCCCCCCTTTTTTTGCTCCATTTTCTGTTGTTACACTCATTTTTCAGTCTCCTTTATTTGGTCTTTACACATCTCTTTAGTGTTTCCACACTTTGATATCAGTCCTCTTTTTTTTTTCCCTTTTCTCCTTTAATTTCTCCTCTGGGTTACTTTTCCAGGTTTTATTATTTCCCTCATGGCTATTTGATTGTCCATCATATTGGTGATTTGTTTTTCCCTACAGTGATCGGGCTGACAAAGGCAGCCAAAACGTACTGTTTATATGATCACAACATACATACGATCACAAAATCATTTTTGTATATTGAGGCACTGTTTTCCTATTTTGATCCTCTGTAACTGGATTTGAACGATCCTAAGCATTCTATTATATAAATTTTGAATAATTTAAAACGCATCCTACCTTCGTGTGCAGTGAAATTATTTCTTATTTGTATGAGGAGTTGGGATACTCCTTTTCACTAGCACCGCATTCCTTAGCCAAGTGCGTGACATTTTTGTATTATCAGACTCAAAGGTAGTCTGGAGTTGTAACCATCTCTAGTCAGCTTACCTGCTGACTTATAAAGGCCAGGCAAATCCTGTAGTGGAACATGGGGAGTAAGCACCCATCCTACTCTATGCTTACTCCCAATGAAAGGCCGACCCGGGAATGGCTGGAAGCCATTCTAACATACTGCACGTATGTCAACAGCCTGTACTGTTGACACCTGTCTAATTTTGGCCTTCCATTCCCCCCAGGCTCCTTACCTTGAGGGCATGTGTCTGGACTCCTAAAGGTGCATGCTAGGACGCTGGATGAGATATATACTGTTATATACTTTTCCTGCAGTGGCCACCTTACAAATCCCCCCCCCCCCTCCCTGCTCAGACCTGTGGGGCGGAGCACCTTGTGCCCGAATCTGTGCACTCTTGACAATGCACAGAATTTTAAGTCCTGTAGTGCCAGGAAGCACCGGGTCACCCTCGTATTTTTGCCTTTATTTTGGCCCATCCATTTTAACGGTGAGTGATCTATGATCACCTTAAATTGCCTCCCCACTAGATAGTACCTCAGCGACTCGATTGCCCATTTCAGGGCCAGAGATTCCCTCTCTACGATAGAGTAGTTTTTTTTCTGCTGCCGACAGCTTCCAGCTGAGGTACACAACTGGGTGCTCTTCCCCATTAACCACTTGTGACAAGACTGCCCCTAAGCCCACTTCTGAGGCATCTGTCTGCACCAATAATTCCTTCCCAAAATTAGTGGTGATCAGTACAGGTCTCTTACATAGCACTTCCTTGAGTTTTTGGAAGGCTTGTTCAGCCTCCGGATTCCACTTTATCATGGTGGACTTTGCTCCCTTGGTGAGGTCTGTGAGAGGGGCAGCTATTGAGGCAAAACCTGGCACAAACCTTCTATAATAGCCTGTGATGCCCAGGAAGGCCTCTAACCTGTTTTTTGGACATGGATTGAGGCCAATCCCGAATGACTACGGGCTTGTCTACTTGGGGTTTGATGATCCCTCGGTCGATGTTGTACCTGAGGTAGCGAGCCTCCTCCAGCCCTACTGCACATTTTTCTGGATTTGCCATTAGACTGGCTACCCCTTTCGTGTCTAGGACCGCTTGCACCTTAGCAAGATGGGAATCCCAGTCAGCACTATAAATGACTACATCAGCCAGATATGCGGCTGCAGGATGATGTCCATCAACCGCTGAAAGGTCGCAGGAGCGCCATGTAAACCAAAGGGAAAGACCACATACTTGAAGTGTCCCTCTGGGGTAGAAAGAGCAGTTTTTTCCCTGGCTTCATCTGTGAGGGGAACGTGCCAATACCCTTTTGTGAGGTCTAAGGCATAGTTGCCAAGCCTCCCATTTTGGGCGCCAGCAGGCAGTGGGGGTTCTTTAAATGAATGCGGCGCCGGAGTAGCGTTAGAACGCTGCTCCGGCGCTATCTGGGCCGTTCCTAAGGGCGGGTGAGGCAGGCATCGTTCACCAGAGGGGGCTCCGCTGCTGCCCGCCCGCCTCACCCGCCCGGCGTGTCCCACTGACCTGTGCGGCCGCATGGAGTCAGTCAGCAGCTGCACACTCTGTGCAACTGCTCGTACAGGGAGGAGGCAGGAGGGATCGTTCCCTTCCTGCCTTCTCACCTGTATGTACAGCGCCCGGTGTGCGTTGTACATACAGTTAATCATCGTAGGGGGAGTGACGCACGGCTGTACTCACTCCTCCTGCACCACTGAGTCTCGTCGGTCGGCAGCTTCTGCCAGCCCAGGAGATCTCCGGAGCTGCAGGGAACCAGGTGAGGCAAGTAGATTTTATTATTTTATTTTTATTACCTATAGCGCCACTACCTGGATAAAGGGGGCACTACCTTGCTAATGGGGGCGTCTACCTTGCTAATGGGGGTATCTGCCTGGCTATTGGGAGCATCTACCTGGCTGTAAGGAGCATCTACCTGGCTATTGGGGGCACTACCTGGCTATTGGGGGCACTACCTGGCTGTAAGGAGCATCTACCTGGCTAATGGGGGCACTACCTGGCTAGAAGGGGGCATTAACCTGGCTACAGGGTTCAAATAGGGCACCGAGATACTTATTTGGGCACAATTTGGCGGTATTCCCCAGCTCTCCTGGATGCTGAAGAAGACCATCCAACAGTCCAGGGAAACTGGCTTTCTTCCAGAGCCATTACACAGTTAGGTGGAGTGGGTGTGGCTTTTTGAAGGGATGTGGCTCAAACAAGATGGGCGTGGTCATGTAACTTTTTTAGAATGTCCTGCTTTCTTTTAAAAGTTGTCATGTATGGTCTTAGTTGGTCATATACCTCGCAGGTCCCAACCTCTCGATCAGCACATAGACCCTTGGCCTGGGGTAGGCATCAAATTTTGAAATCTCATTCAACTTGCGGAAGTCATTGCATAAACGCAAGCTGCCATCTGGCTTAGGAATTATCACTATTGGGCTTGACCACCCACTTTGGGACTTCTCTATGACCCCAAGGGCTAACATGTTTTCCACCTCTTCTGAGATGGCTTGCCTCTGGGCTTCTGGCACTCAATACGGTCTTAGCTGAATCTTTTGACCTGGCTCCGTGACAATGTCATGTTTAATGACCTCTTTCCGGCCTGGCAGTTCGGAGAAGACCCATCGGTTCCTCTGCAGGAACTCCCTGACCTCTTGCCTTTGGACCTCTGATAAGGACTCTGAAATACGGAAGCGGAAACTCTTTGTTTGGGACCTCTCTGAACTCTTTTGCAGCCACCAGAATTTCTCGGTCCCTCCAGGGTTTGATGAGGTTGATATCATAAATCTGGTATGGCTTCCTTTTCCCTGGTTGGTACACCTTATAATTCACCTTACTCACCCGTTCGCAGATCTCATAGGGGCCTTGCCACTTTGCTAGAAACTTGCTTTCTACAGTTGGGACGAGTATGAGCACCCTCTCCCCTGGCTGAAAGACCCTGACCCTTGCGGTCCTGTAATAAACACGGGCCTGTGTTCCTGGGCCTGCTACGTGTTCTCCCTTACAATCGGCATTACTGCCGCGATCCATCCTGCATATCGGCTATGTGCACGATGACACTCCTGTAAGGGGTTTCTTTTTGTTCCCAGGTCTCTATGCTATGTCCAGGAGCCCCCTGGGATGTCTCCCATATAACAGCTCGAACGGAGAGAACCCCGTGGATGCCTGCGGGACTTCCCAGATGGAGAACATCAGATAGGGTAACAGGCGATCCCAGTCCCTGCCATCCTTGTCCACAACGTTTTAGGGTCTTGTTAAATCTTTCCTCCAGACCATTGTTCTGGGGATGGTATACGGAGGTGCGCAGGTGGGTAATTTTTAGCAGGCGACACAGCTCTTTGGTCACTTTAAACATAAACGGAGTGCCCTGATCGGTCAGGATCTCGTTGGGGATCCCTCTACGGGTGAACAGGTGGAAAAGCTCCCTTGCTATCCCTTTTGAAGAGATGTTTCTGAGGGGTATTGACTCTGGGTAGCGGGTGGCATAATCCAACTAGCTTGTACTGTTGACACCTGTCTAATTTTGGCCTTTCATTCCCCCAAGGCTCTTTACTTTGAGGGCATGTGTCTGGACTCCTAAAGGTGCATGCCAGGACCCTGGCTGGGATATATACTCCATTATATACTTTTCCTGCTATCGCCTCCTGTGGTCTTCACAGTGCATTCTCTCGGGACCAAAATCTCATTTTGTCTGTCTTTTTAATCTTGTGAGCCTAGGTATAATTACTATATTTGTGCATCATTTTGTGGATATGTGTATCTGAGCTATGAAATGCATACAGCACTTTGACTACAGTTTGAATACAGAATATTTTCTAAGTGTAATGGCATTAGCACAAGCTCAGTAGTTTCCCTGAGGATGATGTGCTTAAAAAAAGCAGGTATATAAGATCGGACATTTACCGCTTCTATTTACATCAGGGCTTCTCCTAAAGTGGAACAGGCTGCGTCGTATCATGAAATAATCTAAGGTTATTACATTTCAGCTGAAGTCTGTGTACACTCACAAGCGGAGTCGACAGGGATTGATACAGAAGTAAAGTCATTTCCAGTGCAGGGTGGTGTTAGTCCAGAGATTGTGTGACGTATATAATGTAGAACATATATTGTGTATTGTATATATTGTATTACATTTATGTTTGAAATAAAATATATATCATACACTAAGTACCTGTCTTTAGGAGAGAACAATGTATCATATACGGTTTTTAGAGTCGAACTGATGCTGAAAACTTGTACTATATGTAGAAAGCCTCTGACCTCCAGGTATCCAGCGTTCCTGACAATTATAAATTTGTCTGGCCCCTAGAAATTAAATAAGGACAGAGGTGAACACAAGAAAAATTGTGCCATAATTTCTATAGACTTCCAGTCCAGCAATTTTTCTACAATAGGAGATACACTGAAGGATTTGTTAGGGATTAAGCATAAGTAGGTGTTGGTGGGTGTAAGCGGTACTTTCACTTTCTGTTTTAGGATTTACCTGCTTTTTTCCCCTCAGAAATCCTACTTTAAATCACATAAACCTTTATATCACAGAGCACAGCTTCTCTCCCTCTACCATACCCTGCTCTCAGATATGGTAGCATAAAGCAGCTGACAGGTTTGGTTTAATATCAGCTGCACTGGTGCTGTCTGAGCATCACTTTAGAGAGGACATTCACACACATTACAATTATTGCCTAAACCTCTGCAACTGAAATTCCATCTTGTTGCATTCGTTTGAACGGGTTTGCTATAGCTGCATACACATGGATTTTTGCAAGTACAGTGCAGATGAATGGGATACTTGTAGAAATTGTTGCCACAAATCTGCTTCATGTAAATATATGCTAAAGGTGTTGCCTCCCTTCGAGTGTTTCTCTGCACAGAGTAAAGTCTTGGTTCAGGTAACTTCTTCTGACACTGCCCTGATGGGGTATTTTGATAGGTGTTCTCTTAAGACAATCCCTTTAACCTCTTATGGATGTTTGACATAAACTTGCATCATATTATTATTTTGGGTGTATGGAGCAGGCCACGTTTACACACGACTCTGTTAAGGCTAATGGCATTTCATGTAATGCCCTATTATGAGATCGATCTATGACTGCACATAACAAAGAGAAAACCCTGATCAGTTTAGGGGTAACAAGTGCAGTACTTGCAAATTCTCAATCAATAAGAAAACACATGAAACTAGGCAAAAAGAGGCATGGAACGCACATCTTCACACAATACAAGCAAAAATGAACATAAGGTTCCTAGTATATTACTCCTAATATATTACCGCTGAGCTTCGGCCACGGGTGATTAACCTTTAGCTGTCACGATTAGAGATGAGCGATTGTATCACCTATCATTATCGAGTCGATAGTCGATATTGTCAATTATGATGACGATAGTCGATAACAGATTATCGTCGATGACCATTAAAGTCTATCACAAGGCATTATGGGAAAGGAGCTGGAAAGCTCACTGCGCCCTCTATAGGTTGTAACAAGTCCTCAATTTACTTCTGATTCACTGAATCTTTGAGAAGCATAAAGGAATAATTGTCAAGCCAATATTGCTCATCTACATACGCCGTTTCGGGGTTTTGCCCATCATCAGTGTTGAGCAGAGCGATATTGGCTTGACTGGTGGGAGGCAATGAGTGGCTGAGAGAAGGGGAACATCTCTCCTTATGGAGAGCACCAGTTAAAGTGTGTAGTGTTTTGATTGCCTTTTAGCCCACTACTAAGCATCTGCATATCACAAGGCATTATGGGAAAGGAGCTGGAAAACTGAGATGAGCAATATTGGCTTGACAATTATTCCTTTTTGCTTCTCAAAGATTCAGTGAATCAGAAGTAAATTGAGGATTTGTTACAACCTATAGAGGGCGCAGTGAGCTTTCCAGCTCCTTTCCCATAATGCCTTGTGATATGCAGATGCTTAGTAGTGGGCTAAAAGGCAATCAAAACACTACACACCTTAACTGGTGCTCTCCATAAGGAGAGATGTTCCCCTTCTCTCATTAAAGTCTATGGGAGAGGAACAATAGCTTCATTCTTACACCCAAACAGGACTGGAGAAGCTGGAATTAACAACCACAACAGTAAACTGGATACGTGCTACATCTTAGGCAACACAATTAGGCAACAAGAGTCACAGAAAAAAAGTCACAGACTATTCACTATCCCTGTCTTGTACCACAGCATGACCCTTAGAAGGCAGTATTATTTGAACCTTCATTTTAATTGAACTGGACATTGACTATTCCTGTCCTGGACCACAGCATGACACTTAAATCTGCATGACCCACAGATTAAAAAGTACCGGAAAAAAGAGTCTTTCAACCACCATTTTAGTTGAACAGGACATAGACTATCCTCCCTGTCCTGGACCGCAGCATGACTTTTAAACCTGTCTGACCCACAGATTAAAAAGTGCCAGAAAAAGGAGTCTTTGAACCACCATTTTAGTTGAACTGGACATTGACTATACCTGTCCGGTACCGCAGCATGACCCGAAAACCTGCATGACCCACAGATTAAAAAATGCCGGAAGAAAGTCTTTGAAGCAGTATTTAGTGAAATGGACATTGACTATCCATTTCCTGTAACGCATCATGACCAAAAAACCCGCACCGGTTCCCTTTTTTACCATCATCATAAATTTTCGCAAAAATAAAAAAAAAAAAAAAAAAAATTGTTTTCCAATACTGCTGCTACTAGCCATTCTACTGATGACATTTTTCCACCATGACATTAGAATGTGGAGCAAACGAAACAGATAGGTCAACAAGACCTGTCTGAAAATCCTGCATTCTACTGTCAAGTGGGTTGAAGGAAATTACTGATCAAGGCAGGTGAGGCTGTAAACGTGGATCATGCAGGTTCAGCTAGCAGGGCTGGAGTTACAGTGGGTGCGGTGAGAGCCAGGGCTGGTGTTCGTCATCTATTATCTCACAGGTTCAGCTAGCAGGGCCGGAGTCACAGTGGGTGCGGTGAGTGCCAGGGCTGGTGTTCGCCATCTATTAACACGCAGGATCAGCTAGCACAGCCGGAGTTACAGTGGGTGCGGTGAGAGCCCAGACAGGCGTCCGTCATCTATTAACACGGCAAAAATGCCCCGATGACGCGGCAACGAAAACAGTCGTGCTGAAGCAGAGTGCGTAAGCGAAAGTGTGAGCTAAGACCTCCAGCCTTGACAAAGCGCTGGTTAGCGCTTGAGAAATTTCTGCCTCTACAAGCGTGCTTGCCCCTCCGTATGAGTGCGGACCAATTGAGCTTCACTTGGAAATGCTGGTGGTTGACGCTCCTGTTCCACCCAGGTGCCCTTTTTCTTGGCTTTTTTTTCTCGTTTTACTCAACGTGCTGGAGGAAATTGTCTCTGTTCTTTGTTCTCTGTCCGTGCTCCATACTCCATGTCCTCTGAATAACCTACATCTGTTCAAGTCTTCCTGTACCTCCCTTGTACAATTCAGAGGAATATTTGTATAAGCTATTTTGTACATGCAAGTTTTTTAGTAGTTTAATTCAAGAAAACAAATTTTTAAAATAAGATGGAATCCCACCACCTCTTTGTTTCTCTTCTTTTTATTGTATTAAATGGGTTGTCTCAGTAGAGGGATTGCTAGCTATGTTAAAGATCTTGCAAAAACAAGTCATTTTGCAATATGTGTCCATTAACAGTGTCCTACCTATTCCTGTTTTTGACAGCACCATGCCCCATAAAATTCAAAACATGACCCTTCAGCCACTGTTGACAACTGTGAAGAACAAATGACTGTTAGAAACCACATTT
This sequence comes from Phyllomedusa bahiana, assembly GCA_025379985.1. Taxonomy (NCBI): domain Eukaryota; kingdom Metazoa; phylum Chordata; class Amphibia; order Anura; family Hylidae; genus Phyllomedusa; species Phyllomedusa bahiana. The sequence goes on from JAODAL010026258.1 coordinate 24,599, forward strand.
TTTTATAATAGGACCTGTAGTAAAGCTGTATTTCACAGCAACATGATCCAAAAAAATATAAAAAGACTTCTCACCCACTTTTAAAAAAATTGGAGGGAAAAATGCCCTTAGAAGCTACATTTCTGTTCAAAAGACCTTGTTTAAAGCTGCTCTACAGCCCCAGACCCCAAAACCCATTGATTTTGCAAAAAAATTTGAAGAAAAGCAAGTAAAGGAATTTTTTTTTCCTGAAACCGTGTACAATGGTGTCTTTTACAGTCTCCTCCCCGAAAAACCCAGCAAAATACCTTTTGGAAGAAAAAAAAATTCGTAGGAAATGATCATTTCATTTTTTTTTTTTTTTTTAAGAGGACCATTTCTTTCAAGGGGAATGTTAAAGTAACCGGGGCAACAATCGGTGCCCTCGGAAATTTGGGGGCCCAACATCATCGGACCATCCCTATTCACTTGAAAAATCAAAACGACCACATTATCAGGGAAACCCGGGTTGCATTTGTCGTAAACTCCTCCAGCGTGCTGAAGCCCGCTCAGATATACGCTGGTTTGCTGGCAGGAAAACCCCTCTATGGCGTGGCAGCGACTCGGGCCATTCTCCTTTTTGGATCCCCATAGTCGTTTGGGGCCCGGAACACACCCAAAAAAATCGGTTTTTTGGACGCAGAAGTGTGCACCATAATCTTAAGCTGGTCTCTGTGTGTTGTATGTGTGCCCGCAACATCGTTGGTGAAGTGGTTAAATAAGATTGCCAGAGGTCACCCATTAGCTTCGCCACAAGCTTGCACTGCCGCTGCGGCTACTTGGCACTCTACTGCTGCACGTTGCTGACGTTATTCCACCGTGACATTTAAAGAACGTGAAGCAGACCAACAGATTCTCCAGTTGATCAATCAGCACGGTCCCCAATTCCTGCATTTTACTCCTTTTTGGGTGGGTGAAGGGAAAAGTTTTTTGAGTTTTGCTTTTTACCGGGGGTGAGGGGGGGGGCCACCCAGTAACTGTTGTTCGTTTGATGGCCTTAATGCGGGGTCATGTTGGAGGAAATGGGCATCCAAGCACTCAGGTGAAAGATGGGGCCTTGATTTTCCCCAAACCCTTTGGGTGAGGGGGATACAAACTTTTCCTCATCTTCCTCCTCTGGATCAAAATTTTTGCCCAAACCTTTTTCCAAGGGAGGGACATCGTTAAGTTGGGTCCAGGAAAAAACCTCATCCCCGCTTCCTCTGCCTCAACGCAGCCCTGACTTGCCCAGATGCGCATCTGAAGCTGGGGTGCAGCTTGTACCCGCCCCGGACCCCGAACCCGCCCAATAAGACCATAAAGTTTTGGAAAAATGTCGGGCCTTCTTGATTTGACGGGGGAGAAAGGCTCTGTGTCCTCTCCTCCTCCGCGCTGGTTGGGACCTGCGTTTTTAAAAGTGCCAACGTCTTTTTCCCGAACTAAGATCACCACAAGGCTCATGCTGACAAGGGATTGCCGCACTGACCATTTTGGTGGCTTCTTCGAAACTGGAAAGGGTGGTGAAACTCTTTCAACTGCCTCCCCCTCTCTGGTCAAAAACCCCAGGTCCGTCCGCTGCTTGTCAGCCCCTTGTCAAATTCGTACTGTGTAATGGCATTGCGCTGCTGCCACAATCCTGGAACATGTGAGGGGGGAAAACCAAGTTTTGCCCCGTCAACAATGAGACAGTTTGACGGGGAGGTGGCGCGCTGTAAACGCAACCACCGGGCAAGCAGGGGACAAGCGGGGGGAAATGTGGCTCAGACCTTGAGCCTTCCCCCCAGCAGGGCCAGACCTGGTTAGCGCTTTAGTAAATTTTTGGACACGAGGTTCTTACGTGTGCAAGGGAAGGATGGCTCCCCTACGATTTAAGGGGGGCCAGGAGATTTCGACCCTTATCGCACACCACCTTGACTGGCACAAGGTTCTTGTCACCCAGCCAGCGCTCGGTCTCATTGCAAAGAGCCGTCCACAGCTCCTGACCTGTGTGTTGACGGTCTCCAAGACAGATTAATTTCAACACGGCTTGTTTTCTCTGGGCACGTGATGCTACCAGTGGACCTTGGGGGAAAGAACCCTGCACCATCCCTGCGGTTTTGAAGAGCGTGCGCCAAGCCTGAGAGCCACCGTCACCACCAGAGACATCCACCCAGCTCACCCAGTGAGCTGTCACAGAGATATAGCGGCCTCTGCGGTGCTTACTAGTCCATGTATCGGTGGTCAGATGGACTTTGCCGGACACAGATGCAGACAACGCGCTTGAGATTTTAGATGACACGTGGCTGGCCAGGGCAGGGACGGCTTTTCTGGAAAAGAAATGCCTGCTCGGCATCTGGTATTGGGGGCAGGCAAGGGCCATGACGTGGCAGAACCCATCTGTGTCCACCAGACGGAAAGGCAACATTTCCAAGGCCAAAAGCCTGGCAATGCCGACATTCAGGCTTTTGGCTTTGGGATGGTTTGGGTTAAAGTGTTTCTTCTGCTCCCAAACCTGGTAGACAGAAGGCTGGCTGCTAGACTGGCCGCTGTACGGCGTGCAGGTCAAACTGGTGGAAGGAGAAGGGGTAGGATGGGTCTCTGGCGGTGGTGGTGGTTCTCGGGCGACGGTGGAGGCTGAAGCGGAGGCTGATCCTTGCTCATGACGCTGAGAGACATGGGCAGCTGAGGAACGCTTGGTCTTGGCGGAGGAGGAGGAGGCCTAGACAGAGGGTGTGACAGTTGTTGGAAGTCCGGGATCGGTGTGGCCTTTTTTCGCTAAGTGTTTCCTCCATTTCAACTCATGCATTCGCTGCATGTGACTAGACATGTTGGTGGTGGTTAAACACCTAAGATTCTTCCCTCTACTGATGCGTTTACAGCAAAAGCGGCATATAACATCGCTGGATGAATCAGAGGCTTGATCGAAAAAATCCCAGGCTTGAGAGGTCCTGGACCTATTCAACCGCGATAAGCGAGGAGCGGTGTTTCCGCTGATCAGCGGACTTGTGCGACCGCCCTCTCCCTTTTTGAGGCGGGACCCGTACTGACACTACCCCATCGTCTTCCTCCTCGTCCAGTGATGATGCGCTCGCAAGCAAATTCTGCTGAAAAGACCACGTTGGATCCGCAATGTTATCATCATCATCAACACAGGTGACTTCCTCGTTCTGACATTCTGCATGCTGGAGCTGCAGGCTACAAGCAACAGGCATTGCCGACTGCCCGGGATTTTTTGCCGATTGACCGGCTTCATTCTCCTCTTCTGATGGCATCAGCGATTGGGCGTCAGAGCAGACAATATCATCCTCTTTGGCCTCTTGATCTTTTGAAATGCCTTCTGACCCCAACCGCATTTTGTCATCAAAGAGGTCTTCAGAAAATGGATTATCCACAGTGGTGGGTATAAGAGTTGACATTTGGGCTGCCTTCCCTTCATGTTGAACGGATGCTGACTATAATAATGACGACATTTGTGGCCGTGACTAGGAGAACGAGGAGCCAAAACAACTACAGGTATAACACCTAGAATAAAGATACATAAAACATAACTTTTAATAAAAATAAATAAGAATTGAGAAAGAAAACGAAAAGACACCCTCAAATATACCCTATCAAAGACCTGTCTGCCTCAAAAATGGGGAAATCGCCCCAATAAGGGCGCCCCCACACTGGAACCTAAACTAACCCTGTCCCTAGCTACATCTAAATGAAAAAAAGAAAAACACATATACCACAAAAGGAGTGCACAAACAAAAAAAGTGCTGTGATAAATAACAATACAACAGACAATATACGTTTGATGTTCAATAATACTATGAATTGATGATGCGTCATAGGAAGATGATCAATAACGCATAAATATTCCAATATTCCAACGCGTTTCCCCCCTAGATACTGGGGTTCATCAGGGAAAAATTGCAGTTGATAACAACAATACGGAACATCTAAGGAAAAATCAACAAGATGTATGCAATAAATATAACTCACGTCCCTTAATGATGGAAAACAGGGCTGGTAAGATAGAGGACGGGGTCCAGGATAAGTCATGTACAGATCCCCGCTATCTGATTACTGAGACAGGTCCAAGCAGTAACAAATTCAGTGAATCACAAGCCACATATATAGCAAGGCAAATTAGACCCAATTAGTATCAGCCATTAGCACCTTTGACTACCACAGAGCCCTGTATGCAAACGCCCAAAAAAAAAAAAAAAAAACACATGTTACAAAGGTGTTAGAACTACAAGGTCCGGCATGCAATACCGGAAAATGCCTCGTGCATGTACAGTAACAGGGAGGGAGAAACAAACAGTTAAATAAACTACATAGACCAGGATGCAATGTCGCTGTCACCCGGCGCATTCTCAGCAGCGCCGACGGCACATATAATGACTGCAATATCGCAGACAGAGCCGAGGCTTGAATAACAGAAAATAAACATACAACATGGCAATGAAGGCGCTAAGCAGTATTTTATAATTATAAAAAGCGAGCCTATAGAGCAAAATATTTGTATGCAGCTAAACAGTTGTATATTTGTGATAAACCATATAAAAGATCCAAACTAAGAATCCTATAAGATACTATAGAGTTCCAATAGGTATATACAACGTGTATGATATACCGAAATATGGCTAATTCCCTTAAAAATCTGGAACAGGATAAGTCTATTACTATCAAATCCGCCGACAAAGGCGGGAATATTGTCATTCTTAACCATCTTGACTATAAAAACATGTGCCTTACAATTTTGAGTGATAAACAAGGCTATGCTTTATTAGACTCCAATCCTTCAACAAAATTTCTGTCCCAGCTCAAAAGTATTCTGGGTGAATCATTGATTCAAATGAGTACAATTTCTTATTTCCAGCACACCCTCAGGTATCTACTTTTTATGGCCTTCCTAAGGTTCATAAGGGGGTTGTCCCCCTAAAATGCAGACCTATAATTTCAGGCATAAATAATCTGACCCAAAATGCGAGTCTCTATGTTGATAAAATACTTCGCCCATTCGTTACCTCCCTTCCCTCGTACATTAGGGATACCACTGACCTGCTGTTAAAATTGGATGGCATGATAGTGGAGGAGGACGTTTGGTTATGCAGCATTGACGTTGAGGCTCTCTACAGCTCCATCCCCCATGAAGGAGGTTTGGGTGCTGTAGAATATTACCTGGCCACAAGGAGTGCCTTCTTACAGACACACAATACTTTTGTATTGAAGCTCTTGCGGTTTATCCTAACACACAATTTTTTCACTTTTGATGGAAGGTACTACCACCAGCTCAGGGGCACAGCTATGGGGACCCCAGTGGCCCCCACATATGCTAATTTGTTCCTGGGCTGGTGGGAGAGCACCATAGTCTTCTCAGAATTGTATAAAAATTTTGTTAGTAATATCATTTTCTGGGGACGTTATATTGATGACATCATCATACTGTGGTCAGGTGATAGAGAAAACTTTCTCTCTTTTATTGAGAGCCTCAACGTCAATTCTGTAGGTTTAAAGTTCACGTTCGAAATCAACGACCGTGAGCTAGTATTTCTGGACCTTTTGATAAGAAAATCTAATGATGGGATTTTGGAGACAACCATTTTTAGAAAGCCAACTGCAGGAAACAGCCTTCTTAAATGGGAGAGTTTCCATCCACGTTCCCTAAAACAGGGTATTCCAAAGGGCCAGTACATTAGAACTCGCAGAAATTGCTCATCCTTACAGCTATACAAAGAAGAAGCTGATCGATTAAAAACAAGATTTTTAGAGCGAGGTTACCCAAAAAAGGTTTTATCTCGGGCATACTCATTTGCACGCGATACTGATAGAAATTCATTTCTTCAGGTTCATTCGCGTAATAAGAACTGTGAGTCCACACGTATTATTGGCACCTTTGATCTTGCGTCTTCCCAGATTCGCTCTCTTATCAGGAGTTTTTGGCCTTTGCTCACCCAGGACCTATATTATCCCAATTTTGTTGATCCAGCCCCCGCTATTACATTCAGGAGAGGGAGAAATATTGGGGATCGACTTGTACATAGTTTATATACCCCTCCCCGTCCCTCCCCAATGTGGTTGACTACAAAAACAGTTGGGACATATAGATGTGGGAGTTGTAAAGCATGTGGGCTAATTGATGTCTCTAAATCATTCACATGTATTTCGACGGGCCGTACCTTTCAGATGTACAGTTATGCAAATTGCAAAACGAAAGGTGTCATATATCAGTGTTCCTGTCCATGCCCGTCCATGTATGTTGGAAAGACAAAGCGTGAACTGAGACGCCGTATTTTAGAACATATTGGCGATATTACACATAAACGGGACTCTCCGGTCTCACGCCATATGAATACCTTCCCTGTGATAACCCATGTGCTTTATCCTTTTCTGTAATCGAAGTGGTCTCACCATCTCCACGTGGGGGAGACTTTGATCGAAAGCTATTACAACGGGAAACCCGTTGGATCTTCAATCTTAAATCATTGAAGCCAACGGGTCTCAATGATTTTTGTCCTTTGCTCCATTCATTTAGTAAATTGTTCAATTCACTAAATATTACATATTTATGCATCATCAGTATTAATATGTGGTATGTGTGCCATAGTGCTCCATTATTTATATGTATCTTCTTCCAGTATTTTTCATTTATCATTCATATTTGAAATTCATCTTTGTATGTTAAATATTATTTTTGCTTTATTTAAATTCAGTATCAACAAGCCATATTTTGGTACGTGATTATAGCTATGAACATCTACGTTATCTATTGAGTACCTCATTGGACCTTCAGTGTGGACCTTTTACTGGGTCTATTACTAACATTCATCTGGTTAGTTGCACATAAGTATCCTGCTCTATGGGCTTGTTTTTTTTATATATCTATAGTACACTATATAGCGCCTTTGTACTGCCACAACGTTTTTTTTTTTTTTGTTTTTTTTTCTTCGTTTTTTTTTGTTTTTTAGGTTCAGTATTAATTAGCCATATTTCGGTATATCATACACGTTGTATATACCTATTGGAACTCTATAGTATCTTATAGGATTCTTAGTTTGGATCTTTTATATGGTTTATCACAAATATACAACTGTTTAGCTGCATACAAATATTTTGCTCTATAGGCTCGCTTTTTATAATTATAAAATACTGCTTAGCGCCTTCATTGCCATGTTGTATGTTTATTTTCTGTTATTCAAGCCTCGGCTCTGTCTGCGATATTGCAGTCATTATATGTGCCGTCGGCGCTGCTGAGAATGCGCCGGGTGACAGCGGCATTGCATCCTGGTCTATGTAGTTTATTTAACTGTTTGTTTTTTCCCTCCCCGCTACTGCACATGCACGAGGCATTTTCCGGTATTGCATGCCGGACCTTTTTGTTCTAACCCCTTTGTAACATTTTTTTTTTTTTTTTTTTTTTTTTTTTTGGGCGTTTGCATACAGGGCTCTGTGGTAGTCAAAGGTGCTAATGGCTGATACTAATTGGGTCTAATTTGCCTTGCTATATATGTGGCTTGTGATTCACTGAATTTGTTACTGCTTGGACCTGTCTCAGTAATCAGATAGCGGGGATCTGTACATGACTTATCCTGGACCCCGTCCTCTATCTTACCAGCCCTGTTTTCCATCATTAAGGGACGTGAGTTATATTTATTGCATACATCTTGTTGATTTTTCCTTAGATGTTCCGTATTGTTGTTATCAACTGCAATTTTTCCCTGATGAACCCCAGTATCTAGGGGGGGAAACGCGTTGGAATATTGGAATATTTATGCGTTATTGATCATCTTCCTATGACGCATCATCAATTCATAGTATTATTGAACATCAAACGTATATTGTCTGTTGTATTGTTATTTATCACAGCACTTTTTTTGTTTGTGCACTCCATTTGTGGTATATGTGTTTTTCTTTTTTTCATTTAGATGTAGCTAGGGACAGGGTTAGTTTAGGTTCCAGTGTGGGGGCGCCCTTATTGGGGCGATTTCCCCATTTTTGAGGCAGACAGGTCTTTGATAGGGTATATTTGAGGGTGTCTTTTCGTTTTCTTTCTCAATTCTTATTTATTTTTATTAAAAGTTATGTTTTATGTATCTTTATTCTAGGTGTTATACCTGTAGTTGTTTTGGTTTAAATTGTATTGGTATACCCAGAACTTCATTTCATTATATCAAGGGTTCTCTACACCTATACATCGTGCTTAAGTAGAGTACATGGTAGTGTTTGTGTAGGAGAACGAGGAGGTAAGACTGCTGGATGCAGGTTGCATTAACCACTGAAGAACAGATTGGCGACGCTGTTCGGTACTGAGATTCACAGGGCACCGACCCATCAAAGACAGGCCTGACGGTCCTGCAACTGACGATCCGCTGGCTTGCATGTTGTCACGAGCACTGGAAGGAGCACCTTCACTCGTACCTCTACCTCCATGTCCTACACCCCTCTTTGCTCGCTTACCACCTGCACTTCGCTCCATGCTCAGAAAGATAAAAATTTAAAAGGTATGGAAGAGTTTTTGACAGTCTCTTATTGAAAGATGGCAAATAACTCTAATTTCCAACAGCCAACTAGGATTAGAAATAGAATTGTTTCTATCAAATATTTGTGAAATACGGTCTGGTGGAAGAAGCGTAACACAAAATCAACAGTGTTCTTCCTTCAGTCCCTGAGATTTACAACTGGGACTAGGAATTGATAGTTTTCAACAAACTATCGTACAAATGCACGATTAGCGCCAAACAGATGTACTGAGTGAAATAGAAGTATTAAAAAGTTATATGGTATTAATATGGCGGCCTTCGCACCACTGACTACAGGTGTAATTTACTATCAAATATGTAAAACACAATATTCGTACAACTGAACTCTTTGCGCCAAACTGAGACGCACGGACTGCAATAAGAGTATTTAAAATATTATATGGATATTAATATGGCGCCTTCGCACCACTGATAACATAATTTACTAGGAAATATGTAGAAAACAATATTCGTACAACTGAACTCTTTGCACCAAACTGAGACGCACGGACTGCAATAAGAGTATTTAAATATTATATGGATTAATATGGCGGCATTCGCACCACTGACTACAAGCGTAATTTACTAGGAAATATGTAGAACACAATTTGCGTACAACTGAGCTCTTTGCGGCAAACAGATGCACGGACTTCAATAAAACTATTTAAAAGTTATAGGGATATGTTAAGCCGGTTTTTGGGATCACGGACACGCAGTGATTGCAATATAACTGAAAACAATTTCAACTGCTAGCAGAGGTCTGCTGGCCAAAAAAGTGGTAGAAAACAATTATTTTTCAATTGAAAATCACAGAACACACTGAGCTGCAAATTATCTCCCTTCGTTTCAAAAGCCTCTCCTGCTGCTGCCCCACCCCCACCCCACGCAGCCCTGCGGCTACACACACCAGTAGATATCCTTAAAACTTTCTCTAACTAAATAAGAAGTGCAATTCTCTAATCTATCTCTATTCTAAGCTGTAGGTGGATGGTTTCTTGTATTAGAAGTGACTATCGGAGCTGTTAGAACAGCTATTGGTTTAAACGCAGAGAGACACGTCCTGCTGTGAAGTGTGATAGACAGAGTATGAGCTCAAACAGGAAATCCAGCAGCATAGATAAAACAAGGTCACGTGATTTTTGCAGCCAATGAGATCCATACACCACAAAGTGGTGACGTTGTACATCTTCCTCACCCCCCCTCTATCCTCAGAGCTGATTACCTGGCTGCAAAAATCACAGGAAACGCTGAAAATGTCGCGATAGTAATAGATTATCTGTGAGATTGTCACCTAAAATATCGCGTGATTGGTAATTTCCGATCAGCCTAAAAATCGTGCCGATTTCAACTTTTGTCGATAATATAGCTCATCCCTAGTCACGATCTATCACGATCGCCACAGCTAATGCACAGACAGAAGGAGGAAGTTCCTTCTGCCTGTAATTGTACCCAGCAGCCCGGATGCTTTGCTAAAGCAGCCGGGCTGTCTGTGACATCACCATGCGCCGCAATGCATTGTGGGCATTGCGAGTGACAGTTGCCATGCAGACCAGTATAGAGCACTTCACTGATACAAATCCGCTATGAGGAAAAGTTTAAAAAACAAAAAAAAGTAAAACATGAAAAATAAACTAAAAACACGTACACTGCCCTTTTCAAATGCCAATCACCGTAAAAAAAGATAAAAAAAATAAAGTAATCATATGTGGTATTGCTGCAAGCGTAATGATGTTCCTTATAAATCTGTCATGTTAATTAGCCGGCACTGTGAACGGCGTAAAAAATGATCACAGAATTGCAATTTTTGTTCATCCCACAAAACATATAATGGAATAAAAAGCGATCAAAAACTTATATAAACTCCAAAGTGGTGCCAATAAAAATGACAGATCATCCCGCAAAAAAAGCCCTTACACAGCTCTGTATACAGAAAAATAAAAAAAATTATGGCTACCAGAAAACAGTGATGCATAAATATTGTTTTACACAATAAAAACAATTTTTAAGCGCTTCAGCATAAAAAATACTTTATAAATGGAGTATCGCTGTAATTGTATCAACCCACAGAGTAAAACTAACTTGTTAAGTATTCTGCACGGTGAGCCCTGTTAACAATAAAATTAAACACTACTAGGATTGCAGTATTTTCTTCACCATGGGTTCCAAGAAATGGATTTAGAACAGAACGCTTTGTCTCCCCAAAAACGATGCCAATAAAAATGTCAACGCATCCCGCAAAAAACAAGCCCACACTTCTCCGTACACATAAATATAAAGTTATGGCTCTCGGACTATGGCGATGCAAAAACGTATTTTCCTTTTTGCATAAATGTGGTTTTATTGTGTCAGAGCAGTCAAACATAAAAAACTACAAAATGGGTATCTCTTTAATCGTATCGACCTGCTGAGTAAAACTAGCATGTCATTTATACCGCATGGTGACTGTTGTAAAAATAGAAAACACTACCAGGATTGCTGTATTTTGTTCAAAACACCTCACAAAAACCTTAATAAAAAGTGTCATATGCACCCTATAATGGTACCAATAAAAACATCAACTCATCCCATGAAAAACAAGCCCATAATCAGCCCATATACAGAAGAACAAAAAAGTTATGGCTGTCAGAATAGGACAACATAAAAACGCAATTATTTATAAATGCATTTCTATTGTGTCAAAGTAATAAAACACAAAAAACTATATAAAATTTATATCATTGCAATTATACCGGACACAGAGTAAAGTTATCTTGTCATTTACACTGCACGGCAAACACTGTAAAATTGAAGCCCAAAAAACAGTGGCAGAACAGCATTTCCCTCTCTCCATTTTCATGGCCCAATGCTAAAAAAAACGATGGAACACCTGTACGCCCAAAATACACAATACACCCCTAGTTGAGATCCATGAGGGGTGTTGACTCCAAAAGGGGGCGACTTCTGGAAGGTTTCACTTGTTCTGTACCTTAAAGGCTTTATAAATGCGACATAGCACCTAACAAAATCTTCGTTCCAAAAGTCAAATAGCGCTCCCTCCCTTGTACCCCCTGCCATGCGCCCAAACAGCAGTTTACAACCACATGTAGGGTATTGCCGAACTTGGAAGAAATTGCTTATCAAATTTTAGGATGCTTTTTTTTTTCCAGGATTTTTGTAAAAGTTAAACATTTTCCGCTAAAATTGCAGATTGTTGGAAAAAAATATATTTTTTTTAATTTTCACAGCCGAACGTTAGAAAAATTTTTGAAACACCTGTGGGGGTCGATATACTCATTACACTCTGGATATATTCCTTTAGGGGTGTAGTTTCCAATATGTTGTCTTTTTAGAGGTGTGTATGAAGTTTCAGCACCTTAGGGTGCCCGCAAACTTATAATGGTGCCTAAAGAAAATTGTATTGAAAATGAGACCCAAGAGTCTAGTAGGTGCTCCTGCTATTCTGAGGCTTGTGGTTAAGCCAAATAGCGCACTAGGACCACATATGGGATATCTCTGAAAACGGCAGAATCTGGGGAATCCATTTTAAGTTGCATTTCCCTGGTCCCATCTACTGTGTTCCTGTGAATAATGGATAAAATCTGAAAGTTGGAAAAAAAAAGTTACATTTCTGTGAAATACCTAAAGGGTTAACAAACTTCCTAAACACAGTTGTAAATTCTTTAAGGGGGAAACCTCCGTTCCCTGGTGCTTAACCCTTTGATTGCTGCGGTTCATGAGGGCTTTCCCCTGCTCTGTAGGGTGATCGAGATACCCGTTGACTCAACAGAGCCCGGAAAAATGGCTGCACAGTCAGCCCTGGGGACCTAGAGTAGCCCCAGGGCTGTCTGTGTAACAAGCCAGCGATCAGGGCACACTGTGTGCTGCCCTGATTGCTGCCTGTGTCAAACTGACACAGATTATAATGTATTAGCATATATGAATGTGCTAATACATTACGAAGTGTAAAATTAAAAAAAGTAAAACGGTGATCCTTCATGGGATAAAAAAAGAAGTAATAAACATAAAAAAGTGTACAAAAAAATAAATAAATATTTAATTAAAATAATTGTGCATACATTACACAAACAAACCTACACATATTAGGTATCCAAATGACCATAATAACCTGTATAATTAATCAATCAAGTTATTAGGTGAGAAATGGGAATGGTGTAAAAAATAAAAAATAAAAATTCTGCAATAATTTATAAGTGAACTTAAATTATTCCCCCAAAAAGTACAACTTGTACCAAATAAAATAACAGTTTCTACTGTTGAAACACAAGAATGCAAAAACTGAAAAAATGTGCTGGTCATTAAATACTTTTCAGGCATGTGGCTTGAGGAGTTAAACATGTTTTTCTGTATAGCTGTTGTGATGCTTTGCGGAGTCACCTACCTGTGCCCCATTCTTCTCTTTTCTCAATCTAGTGGACAATTTCCATCTCCTATGAATAATTGGTTCACTCTCGCATTGTGGGTAAATCACAGTTTTTACAGGACAACATGGCAGAGAGAAGAAATATACAGACAATTGTGTAAGAAAAGCAGTAAAGACTATGGTAAGAGTACAGTAAGAAGAAAGCCACTCAAAAAGAAGAGTTGCTTTCCCTTTACATCAACCATATGGTCTAGAAGGCAAAACGGAAACTGAGCTTATACATGGCCTGAGAAGGAAGTTTTTTGTATAGTAAATAAAGTTAATCTCTGCAATGCATTACCCTGGTGATGATGGGGGACAGAGTTCCTTTACACAGAATAAATACCAACATCACTGATGGTCTAGGCTAGTGAAGGGGTTTATGGTAAAATTCCTGGGGACTAAACCCAGGGCCGCCGTACAGGGGGTACAACCGGTACTCCTGTACAGGACCGAGAGAAATAAGGGGGCCCGCTTCAAGCAGGCCCGCTTATTTCATACATTGTACAGTAGTCAGTAGAGCACGGCGCAGCCGAGCGCCGCGCTCTACATAGCGCCTCTGCTTCCTTACATAGAAAAATTACTTTGCCTGGCCCACTTCAGTAGCAGGGGTGGGGGCAGTGTTGGGAGGCAGGGGGCCCAAGCTCCTGGCACAGTTGCTGCGCTCAGCGCTCCAGTCAGAAATCTATTTACATAATCCCTGTGTGCTGTAGCCGGAGCCGGGCCCTCCTCCTCTGTCTGTGGCTGTGGGCGGGATGCAAATAATTTGAATCCATGAGGCCACGCCCCTTGGGACACACAGCGGTGGCAGCGGAGACAGAGAGGAGGTCCCGACTCCGGCTACAGCGCGCAGGGATTACAGTATGTAAGTAGATTTCTTACTGGAGTGCTGAGCGCAGCAGCTGTGCCCGGAGCCAGGACCTCCTCTCAGCAGCGTTTCCGGTGCGGTGCCCAGGCCAGCCAGAACCGTGGGGGGCCCCATTCACCCACCCAGGCCAGCCAGAACCGTGGGGGGGGTCCCGTTCTCCTCCCCAGCTGTGCGTGTGGTGGGGGGTCCCCTTCTCCCGCCGGCCGTGCGGGTGGTGGGGGGTCCCCTTCTCCCGCCGGCCGTGCTTGTGGTGGGGGGTACCCTTCTCCCGCCCGCCGTGCGGGGGGTGGGGGGGCCCCCTGTTCCCGCCGGCCGGGTGTGGGGTGGGGGGTCCCCTTCTCCCCCCGGTTCTTCATGTACCCACATGGCCCGGGAGGAGGCGGGGGCCCCCCACCACACGCACAGCCGGAGGGAGAAGGGGGCCCTCTCAAGCACCCACACGGCCAGGGGGAGAAGGGGTGCCCCCCACACACGGCACTCATGGCACTTTGACCTGCAACTATTCAGCATCTGCTCAGTTCTACAGATTCTTGTCATGTAACTGCATTGTTACTGTTTTGCTCATAAAAATCTAAGGTTCAAGTTTTAATATTTTGTTAGTATTTTGTAAATCCACCTTTGGCTTTTAATACTGCTTGAATCCTTCTTGGTGTGCTTTCAATCAGATTCAGGCATGTCTCCAACAAAATCTGATCCAGGTCTCTTCTACATGTTCCCAATGTTGGTGCATACTAGTCGACTCACGTGAGTATGAATACAACTTTTCTTCAACTCTGCCCACAAGAGTCCAATAGGTTTGAGGTCTGCGGATTGTGAGGGCCAATCCAGAAGCTCTACTTCATTGTCACTGCACCGTTTTTTTTGCCAATCTTGATGTATTCTATAGGTTACCCTTTTCATACTTCATTGTAGCAGCCAGGGTCAGGCAGCAGCTGCCAAGTCAAACAGGATTATGAGGTGTATTATGAGGTGCATAGATGCACATGATGAGAACATTATTCTCCCATTATACAAGTCACTGGTTAGAACACACATGGAATATTGTGTACAGTTTTGGGCACCAGTGCACAGGAAAGACATTGTAGAGCTTGAACAGGTACAAAGGCGGGCAACAAAAATAATAAAAAGACTGGGTGGACTGCAAAACCCAGAAAGATTGGCAAGATTAGGGTAAATTAGTTTAGAGAAAAGACGGCTTCGGGGGGACATAATAAATGTTTAAATATTTTAAAGGTCAATATAGAGATCTCTCCCAAGATCTATTTATACAAGGAGGTGTCCTCTACATCTTGAGAAAAGAAGGTTTCTACATAAACATAGAAAGGGATTCTTTACTGTAAGAGCAGTGAGACTGTGGAACACTCTGCCAGAGGAAATTGTCATGGTGGATTCACTAACAGAGTTCAAAAAGGGTTTGGATGCATTTCTGGAGTGTAATAATATAACAAGTTATAGTGATTAGGATTCTAGAGAGGGGTCATTGAGCCAGGGATTTATTCTGATTGCTAGATTGGACTCGGGAAGGAATTTATTCCCTAAAATGAGGACAATTGGCTTCTACCTCATAGGGGGTTTTTCCTTCCTCTGGATCAACACTATAGGACGATAGGCTTAACTGGATGGACGTCGGCCTTACAAACTATGTAACTATACATGTAATTCTATTTCCATAGTACTCGATTGTATGAAGTAACTTGTTCGACACCCACATATAGCTCAGAATTGTGAAACAGCACCATATCCTCAGGATTCCTCAACCGAACTTGACAGTCCTTCAGTTTCTCAATCCATTTCCCTTGATACTTCCAGACCCATTAGCACCCATCAGAGCCCTATTGACTTTCATATCATTGCTCCAAATTACATGTTTCCAAACTCCTACTGTCCATGTTTTATACTTTTTATTAAATTAGAACTGACACTTCTTGTGACATTTAAGGCTTTTTAACCTTATTTTTGGGCCATCATTCCAGACCTGTATAATGCGTGTCACATGTTGCTTGCATGGATGTCTGTGATCTCACTATTAAGAAGTATACGAGCCACCTCCACTGCTGCGTTTGTCGTGCCACCATATTGAAAGGCTGGGGGAAGGTCTTAAAGAGGTTGCCTGGGACTATCTTTTTATTTGTTATAGGGCTCACAACTGGATTATATTAAACTTTGTAATTCATATTTATTAAAATTTATTAAAAATGATTTGCCTGTCATGCTGTGCTGTCTTTCCTTTCCCCCTACCTCCTGCAAACCATGTGACATTCAATGAATGTTTTGTCCTCACTCAGTGGGTATGATTTAAAGCCAGACTCGCAGACCTCCTTCTATAGTGGATGTGTCCTGAGCAAAGGCCAATCTGGCTGCATTCCCTTTTGCCAGCCTGTAGTTTGAAAGTGAATAGAAGTAATTATATTACAGTAATTAGAGGGAGGGGGAACTGATTGTTTATTGTTGAGTCCTAGCTAACAAAATTATGACAGCCAGTGCAAAGCTGGGGGACATTACAATGTCAGCATAATGTCTAGCAGTGATAACTGTGGAGGGAAGTCCTAGATTGCAATGCAGTCTGGGACTTGTAGGAAAGAGATGCTGGAGAACAATTGACTTCCACAAGCAGGAAGTATCACTGCAAAAAGTGGATCTTATGATAGAAGAATAAGGAGGCAAAAGAAAAGAACCACATGAAGGTAGTGGAATGTCTTTACTTTTCAACACAAATGTTTATAGTGTTCTATAAAATCTTTAAACTCACGGATAACACTTGGCCACAGTTACTGTGTGTATTTCTAGACATGGCAATACCTGGGAGGTTATCTTGGTGATACAGGCCGATAACACTGTGGCCATGCTGCACTTTGCTCCTGGATTTGATTTTAACTATGGACAACGTCTGTATGAAGTTTATAATTGCTTCATTCTAAAGCATATTAATGGCTTAATGTAACGGCTGGGTGGTGGACCCACTGGACCACCGCAAGCGATGATAGCTAAGCCACGCCAGGGAACGGAATCTAAGTAGCCCCCGGTTTTCACCAGAGCCCGCCGCAAAGCGGGATGGACTTGCTGCGGCGTGAGGGTACCAGGTCGTCCCCCCTGACGTGACTTGCTTGCGGTGGCAGCCGAGGTGCAGCGTGGTACAGAATCGTAGTCCGAGAATCGTAGTCGTGGACAGGCAGAAGGTCAGGGCAGGCGGCAGAGGTTCTGAGTCGAGAAACGTAGCAAGGAGTCTGGTACACGGTAAGGCGAGATATGCTTGGAACGCTTTCTCTAGGGCACGGGGCAACATAGATCCAGCAAAGGAAGTCCCGCTGACATCACCAATATATAGGGGCAGCACCTGGCAAGCAGCCAATTATTGGCGCGCTGGCCCTTTAAATGTACGAGGACGAGCGCGCGCTAGAGAGTGGGCACGCGCGCCGCGGCCGGCAGAGGACGCCGACAGAGCAGGAACGAGGTCAGGTGAGTGGCCGGAGCGAGTGCGCCCGTGGCCCGTCCCACGGCCAGCAGCGCCACCCGTCCCGGGCAGGGATCCCAGAGAGGAGGCACGGGTGCGCCTGCGGCCAGCGGGCCGGAGCGCGGCGTCGCCCGCTACACTTAATTGGCATCCCATGAAATTAACACACTTGTATATATCTAAGATATGGAAATTAGATTGTGAGGGAATTGTTGTGGATGTTGACAGTCTCTGTACACCATTATGGAATATGTTGGCACTATATAAGCAACTGGAAATAAATAGATGGCTGGACTGTTACAGTGATAAAATACACAGATTTATTGGATAGATCAGAGAAGGCTTGTTTGACCCCAATTTACTGCTCCAGCATGCTGTATCCCTCTGTGATTTCCACTATGTCTTGTTTTAAGTTTCCATTGGTTTTATTAATTATGGCCTTTCACATGATTATCGGTCCCTTGTTGTCACTTAAGTTCCAAAAGTAATTCTCCGATGTCAGGGCGTGTGTTTGAAACATCTGTATCGAAGTATAGTCCTAACTATCAAATGTATCTGTGCTCACAGCTGTGACTGTAAAACAATAACCTGACTATTTCCCCAGTTGATTGATTTTGCACGGACCCTTTCCAAGTGCTATAATTCACTAAACAGTTTCCATGAATGACTTAGGCCCTGAGCATGCGACGGATGCTTCTGTCGGAAAAATCTATTGCATGTCGCAGCAGAAATCCGAAGTGATACCCTTAGATTTCTGGAAAGAATTTGCACTTTTTATTTGGCAGATATCACCACAGTTTTGGATGCAGAGTATCCTTATTCAGATGGATAGGGCTAAATCTGTCCTGTCCTCCCGATGCATGTTTTGCACAGAATCCACATGGACACTGCGTAATAGGTAACATTCGCTCTTTTTTCACAACATATAAGCTATAGTGCGCCTTCCTATTCGATACAATGGACACAGATTCTATGTGGCAGCACTGTGTCCAATTCTATCTTGTGAATGGGGCCTAACAATATTAGAGAACCACATAGATTGCTGCCATGGGTACTGATGCTATTGATGATTAGATATGGAATAACCTGGGGTTCCAACACTTCAAAATGCTTGTTCCGCTGTAGGGCAGGATGAAAAATAGAAGATAAGAAGAATACTTACCTCCTGAATGCTGACTTTCCATCGCTACGGCAGTCCTGGTAATCCTAGCTATAGCTGTGAATGTACACATGACAGGTGCAGTCAATCACAGGCCACAGTGGTCACATGCACGAGTGTGTCCAGAAAGTATTCTTCTTGTATTCTATTTTGCATCATGCCCCGGATGATGTGTAATAAATAGAAATGACACCGGGAAAAAGTATTGAACACTTGAAGAAAGAGAGGTGCAGAAAGCCATAGAAAGTCATGACACCAGCTGAAATATATCAGTAATTAGGAACAATCTAAATAGAAAAACTCGGGCATTAGCGCTCAGAGGTATAGTAAGTCATGCACTATTGGGCTGAATCAGTGTTAGGTTAATTTATTCAAAATTAATAAAACACAAAATATAAAATCTATAACCCTACGCGTTTCGTAGCCGAATACCGGCACTTCATCAGGGGCATGTTCACACATTAAAGAGGCCATTTATAGTGTCAGACAGTAATAGAATAACTTAGATCTTAATCCCCTCCATGTGATGGGTCACGGTGTAGGAGACATCGGGTTGGAGATAAACCCCTGTCACAAACTCAATCGAGGCGTCTCATGGCAACCAGGGATCCCCAGTTTGTGTGGATGGTTTTGTGTCAATTTTTGGGATTGAGAACGTGTGATTAACTCTTTGATTATTTAAAAATTGACAAATTTTAAAGTTAATAAATATTTTTATAATAACTTAAATTTAAACTTCGAGTGATCGCACCCTTTATGGTCGGTAATATCGGTTTCGTTGATAGTTACTATTCTGGAACTTTTTGTAAATAGGTGCGTTAAACATATCCCAAATTTTTGATACTTTTGACGTAAACCATAAAATGTTTAAAAGAGTTTTTTTATGGATACATAGGGAAGAGATCGATCGCAAGTTTTGAGAAGGGTTTCCCCTCAGAGGATACCTTCCTCAAAAAGGGTTTTACAGAGGGAACCCCCCCCAAAAAGGCCAAGTATGGCGGCTGTATGATATTTTGGGGGTTTTAAACTTGTTATATGAAGGGGGAGAGAGTTACGTTTAAGTCTAGAGAAGGTTGAAACTGTCATGGGAAATGGCGGTATAGATACTTTTGTACAGACAAAAATGTTTGTATTTCAAAAGAAAGAATGTTTGTGCAATAACAAAACTGTGTGATAAGGACGCACCGGTGCTGTGAAAGTCCCCATTAGACAAATATATCCCCAAAAAAAGGTGAGTGATCTGGGGATAATGGATATTTTGGATAGAAACCCTTTTTTGGGGAATGGTACAGTCTGCATTGTAAGACATTAGATGTGTTCCACGAGTCAGGGAAATAGGATTTGCTTTTATTTTTTCCCAAAAATTGTAAAAACAAAAGATAAAAATTGCTTTATATGAAAAACTGTGAGAGTAACCCAAAAGTGATTAACTGTATTGGACAGGGTGAAAAATATGAGTATCATGGAAAGTCAGACTACTGTGTGTATATTAGTGCTAGGAACTCAAAAAAAAAAAAAAAATGGGTTTCATCCACGACATTTGCTTTAGGTTATGTGTTGGCTGTATACTATGTCGGCTTATGTGTAATAGACCCTATAATTAAGTCCAGTTATGGGTTGTTTAGCGGATCAATTCAACCCCTTCATTTAAACCGGGTTGGATGGTTTTTAAGCGGAACATCCAATATAGTTCTTTTTTTGTAAACAAATGGAATTTTTTGGTAACTATCAAGAGGAACCAGTCAATGGGAGTTTTTGTCAATTTGGAAAAATCCCGATTTTTGGTCTCCGTGAAGGTTTTGCGACCCTTGTCTGAGGTCCCTTTTTTTTTTGCTAGTCTATGTCCTTCGTCGGCTTTAGGGGACAAGTTGTAGTCCCACATATTGATGTTACACGTGCACTGTTTAAAAATAAATAACAAACCCGGAATTTCTGAAAGTTGTGTCTGATTTTGAGTGTTTTTTTGAGTGACAAAGCTGGATATATTCAGTGGTTACAATGCTTTTAAAAAAATAGAACCCAGTGAATTGCACAAGAACTTCCTGAGACCGCAGGAGTTTTACTGGGGGAAATGTTGTTTTGGGTTTCCTATTTTGAGAAAAAAATTTTTTTTTTTCTTGGTGCCAGGATTTCCTTGGGCTCGTTGAACACCAAGCCCGGTCTGTCAGGGTCATGTCCAGGAGGGTCCGTTGTATCAGTACCAATGTTTCTGCAAGATTTTTCTTTTTTTTCTATGAGATGTGTTATATTGCGTGGTTACAGAAAAATGACTGTGATCATTTCTTATATCGCCAGTTGTTTTCTTGTCATGTGTTTTTAGATTCACAAGACATTGTTTCTGGTCTAGATGTTCGGTTTTAGCTAGTGCATCTGATAATATTTGAATAGGATATTTTTTATCTTTGAATCTTTTTTTCTATGATTTTGGCTTGTTCTTTAAATGTATTGTTATCTGTACAGTTCCTTCTTATTCTTTTAAGGTGGCCATACGGAATGTTAACCAACCAGGGTTTGTGATGTGCACTATTGAAGTTAATATAACTGTTGGAGTCTACAGATTTGAAATAATTGGAAGTGATAAACCGTTCATTTTCTTTGGAAATTTTTAAATCCAAAATTAGGAAGCTATCATGCTACTTAGTGAAAAAAGCCTATAAAAAGGGGTCTCACTATCAAGGTGCTACACAAGAAACTTCTCATGATGGGTTAAACCAGTGAGCTTGTCTAAAGACCTTTTGCAGCCTTATTGTTTCAAAACATAATGATGGCATTGGTTACAGAAGGATTTCTAAACCACTGAAGATTTCAGTGAGCAGTGTTGGGGCCATGATCCGGAAGTGGAAAGAACATAATTTCACCATAAACTGGACCCAACCAACTGCTCCCCGCAAAATTTCAAACAGATGAGTGAAAAGAATTATCAGAAAAGATGTCCAAGTGCCAAGGACCACTGTGTAGGGCTACAGAAAGACCTGGAATCAGCAGGTACAATTGTTTCAAAGAAAACAATTAATGCACTCAACCTCCATGCCATGTATGCACACTCACCACGAAAGACTTCATTGCTGAACAAAAAGCAAGTTGAAGTGCGTTTAAAGTTTGCTCAACAACATTTATCCAAGCCTGTGAAATACTGGGAGAATATAGTCTGGTCAGATGAGACCAAAATTGAGCTCTTTGGATCCCATAATACACACCATGATGGGAGGCCAAAAGGCACTGTATATCACCCCAAAACACCATTCCAACAGTGAAGGTTGGAAGTGGGAACTTCATGCTGTGGGGCAGTTTTTCAGCAAACGGCACTGGCAAACTTCACAGAATGGAAGGAAGGACTATTGGAGTAATGTACCGAGACATTCTGGATAAAAATCTGCCAGGATGATGAAGATAAAACAAGAGTGAACATTTCAGCAAGACAATTATCCCGAACACAGCCAAGGAAACTCTCAACTGGTTTCAGAGAGAGATAATAAAGCTGCTAGAATGGCCCAGCCAATCACCTGACCTGAATCCAATAGAAAATCTATGGACGGAACTAAAGCTCAGAGTTCATAGAAGGAGCCCACAGAAGCTTTAGGATTTGAGGAGTGTCTGTGTGGAAGAATGGGCCAAAATCCCACCTGAGCAATGCAGGAGACTGGTTTCTCCATACAGGAGGCGTCTTGTTATCACCAACAAAGTATTAAATCAATTTCAGTAAGCGTGATCAATACTTTTTCCTGTGTCATTTCTCATCATTTAATTTGTGGACATCTTTGGTATATATTATCTTTTACATAAAGTCCATGTTGCTGATTAACAACCCATTAAAGTTGTTAATGTCCAAAAATGTAATTGGTAGTTTAGCAGAGAAAAATAATTAAAAGGCTGTACAGTTTTGCCATCATTTTGTTTCTTGCTCTTTAACATTTGAAAAGATGAATAATGAGGCAAGTCTGCACACAGTGTACTTTGCTTCATTTTTTTTAGTCTACAGCTCCAATGCAAACATATGTAACTCCACAGGAACAGACTACAAATAGTACAAATGCAAACACATGAAACTAATAAAGCAGTACACTGCAAAGGCAAATATACAAGTAGATGTTGAATACATGAATTATTTGAAAGGAAAACATTGTTCTTTCCTTTAGTCCATTATAAATTGCTCTAAAGGTGCACAGCAGTGCCAGTAATTTTGTTTACCAGCTGCTATGTATAGGATTTCTGTCGTCCACTGTGGCCGCCTTTTGGATTATGTGAGGTGCATCCTGACCTACTGGAACACACAGTGGTTTTGATGCATTTAAAGAGATAAAGTTCCAGTTCAGACACATGTGTTTCATCTAGTCCGAGTACAAGTCAAATGACCCAGTGAAAGATTGGAGCCGAGGTACGAAATCCTGTTAATATCTAACAGTAAACAAAAACACCAACACTACTATACACATAAGAGCAGTTTCTAATGCACTGAAGGACTAAAAAAAAACCTAAAGTACTGTTACTTTAGACGGCATCACATTACTGTTACAATTATCAGGCAGGAAAGTGCGAGTGTCTAAGAGCACATTTTGACTTGCTTTTGTCATTTCTTAGATCAGGGCTCTATACGTTTTAGTGGCGCTACTGTATAGTTTGCTCCGATCAAAAGCAGCATGAATGGATGGAAGGAATACAAGACCAAGACAGAGGCAGCCACTCCCCATGCATACAATCCTCCCCCACTCCTCCCCCAAGAAAATTAAAAAAAAAAAAATCGATCAGCACCACAAAACAATATGAATGTTGTGCAGGTGTTTACCTGTATCTTGCTGTGTGGATTGTGCGGGTATATTTGTTTTGTGTGTTTACAGACTACAAACCAGTCTGGCCCTAGCGCATAATCCTGCAGTCATCTTCTTCTATGCCCTCTGCCCGTTTTTCTAACCTAAGGCAGTGGAAAAGGGGTTCGATGGGAGGGAGTGACAAATTATTGCCTGGGTAGAGTTGTTCATAGTCATAAACTATAGAGCTGCACAAGCTCCAGAAATAAAATTGAAATATCACATATTAAATTCTGCCAAAACATAAAATTCTGCCAAAACATAAAAGATTCTCAGTAAAACTGAAGCAATAAAGAGCAGTAAAATCAAAATAAAACAATCCAAAATCAAATGCTTGATATTACTTGAATATTCTTCAGACAGGGCTCCGCATTGGCTTTTAAAATAGCTACTTCAATGTTTCTCTATGGTAAAAAAGGTGTTATGATTGCAAGAATTCTGGTCAATGCTGCATAATTTTTCTGACTGACGCTGGGACACATTTACTGTTGTGGTTACGCTAGAAGTATGTAATTAAGTATAATCATGGGAGAGACCTAAACTGCACATCCTCACACTATACATTGATCTATTGCTTCTTGGCAAAATTTTTTGATCAAACGGAATAAGCCCACTTTCCACTTCATGGCAACCTCTTAAGTGGTTCCCTACAACAATGGATGTAGCACTGCACAGCAACCGCAGCTGCAGCAACAGCCACACTAGTATGAGTATGAGCATTTAGACAAGCACTCCTCCCCACTTTGCCCAGTTGCAGTCTGTATAAGGGTTACTGCCCTGTTCCTTTCACTCTGCTTACAGGGAGCCCATGGAAAGTTAAGCAGTAGTGATCCTTTACTTTTTTTGGTGGTGGTCATTGTTGCTGTGATGCTATGCTTGTGGGTTGGTGTGACCCAGAGCCGGGGGACTAGGTCTTGCAAAAGTGGTGTTTTTGGGCCACTGGGTTGTGCCCCTCTCTGGTGTGGTTATTGCTGCGGCGGTGGTTGCCATGCAGTGCTGCATTCATTAGTGTAAGGACCCACTTTAAAGAGGTTGCCGTGAAGTGGCAAGTGGGCTTATACCATATGATCAAAAAGTATGCTAGGAACCTCATGTTCATTGTTGTAAATTTTTGCTGAGAAACAGTAGATCAACATATAGTGTGAGGATGTGCGGTCCATGCCTCTCTTTTCTATGGCTATGTAATTTAAATATACCAAAAATGGGTACATTTTTGGCGCACTGTGTCGCAGATACATTTGTTATGTGTTTTGTCAACAACCCAAAAAAGAGGGAGTAGCTTAGCCAGAAATCTGCATGGATTTGTGGAAAAGGGGATGTGACATTAGGCTTCAAATTAATGCCACAACTGTGCCAGACTTAAACTAGTAGTTGGGCTTAAAAAAAGTTAGACTAAAGATGTGCCAAGTTTATCACACAGCATGAGCCACTTTGATAAATGTGGCACATATTTCGATTGTCTTACTTTTAGACACCAATAGTAAAAATGCACATTGTTTCTGATTCTGCATTGATTCCCATATTATGTTAGGTTTCATTGTCTGAGGAGACTGTGTATAGCCATATACAATGGGGAAATTATTTGATAAACTGCCGATTTTGCAAGTTTCCCCACCTACAAAGAATGGAGAGGTCTGTAATTTTTATCACTTCAATTGTGAGAGACATAATCTAAAAGAAAAAATCCAGAAAATCACATTGTATGATTTTTAAATAATTAATGAAATAAGTATTTGATACAGTAGAAAAACAGAACTTAATATTTGGTGCATAAACCTTTGTTTGCAATTACAGGGGTCAGGCATATCCTGTAGTTCTTGGCCAAGTTTGCACACACTGTAGCAGGGATTTTGGCCCAATCCTCCATACAGATCTTCTCCAGATCTTTCAGGTTTCGGGGCTTTCGCTGGGCTACATAGAGTTTTTGCTCCCTTCAAAAATTTTTGATCGGATTCAGGTCCGGATACTGGCTAGGCCACTTCAGGACCTTGAACGGCTTCTTATGGAGCCACTCATTAGTTGTCCTGGCTGTGTGTTTTGGGTCATTTTCCTGCTGGAAGACCCAGCCACGACCCATCTTCAATTCTCCTACTAAAGGAAGGAGGGAATCTCGCGCTACATGGGCCCTATCCACCTTCCCTTAAGTACGGTGCAGTCGTCCTGTCCACTTTGCAAAAAGCACCCCCCAAAGTCTGATTTTTTTTACATCCATGCTTCACGGTTGGGATGGTGGTCTTGGGGTTGTACTCGTCCTTTTTCCTCAAAACACGGTGAGTGGAGTTGATACCGAAAACTTCTATTTTGTTCTCCTCTGGCCACATGACATACTTCCATGCCTCCCCCAGATCATCCAGATGGTCATAGGTGAGCTTCAAATGGGCCTCGACATGTGCTGGTGTGAGCAGGGGAAACGTGCGTGCCCTGCAAGATTTTAATCCATGATGTCGTAGTGTGTTACTAACGGTAATCTTTGAGACTGTGGTCCCAGGTTCATTTACCTGATTCTCCTGTGTAGTTGTGGGCTGATTCCTGACCTATCTCAGAATTATCCTTACCCCATGAGGTGAGATCTTTCATGGAGTCCTTGACTAGGGAAGATTGATAGTCATCATGTGTTTCTTCCATTTTCTAATAATTGCACCAACAGTTGTTGCCTTCTCATCAAGCTTCTTGCCTATTGTCCTGTAGCCCATACCAGCCTTGTGCAGGTCTACAATTTTGTCCCTGGTGTCGTTAGAAAGTTCTTTGGTCTTGGCCATGGTGGAGAGCAGTGTTTCTCAACTCCATACTTGCCAACAGGTCATGTGTTCAGGATCTCACACAGAATTCACTGACAATAATTATATCACCTATGCAGTACTGAAGAAATCCTGAAAACTTGATCTGTTGGTGGGTCTTGAGGACTGGAGTTGAGAAACAAGGGTGTAGAGGTTGGAGTGATATTGATTGAGTGTGTGGACAGGTGTCTTTTATTCAGGTAACAAGATCAAACAGGTGCAATTAATACAGATAATGAATGCAGAGTAGGAGGGCTTGTTAAAGAAAAACGAACAGGTCTGTGAGAGCCAGAATTGTTGCTGGTTGGTCGATGATCAAATACTCATTTCATGCAAATACAGTATTTAAAAATCATACAATGTGATTTTCTGGATGTTTTCAGATTCTGTCTCTCACAGTTGGAGTGCACCTATGATAATTGTGGAAAAACTTGCAAAATCAACAGTGTATCAAATACTTATTTTCCCCACTGCCGATGTAATGTGTATCTAGCCTTAGATAAACTATTATTCTTATGATGACAATTTCTTTTTTCTCTTTGCTCCACAGGAAATTGGCCCCACCATCGTTGGGGACGAAAGCTCTGATCCACAGTTAATGGCTCAACTTGGAGCAGTCAAAAGGACTGTGCTGGGAAATAATTTGTAAGATTTTTTTTTACTAATATTTTATCACTGTATAAGATAATAAATTATTAATATACTAATAGTTTTCTTTTAATTGCATGGTCCTACCTATGGCCTGAGAGGTTCGTTATCAGCAGGTCCTGATAAGTATGAAAAAAATCTGGAAACCTCAATGTACAAAAAGATCAGACCTTTATCCTTTCGTGTATTTCTCGTCACTGCCCTGTTGGTCTAATCTTTATCTTGGCCTTTCCAGAGACCAATAGAGTGATCATTATGTAATTTCCTACTATTTGTAATAAGACTACATAGAGATGAGCAGCAGCAGCTGAAGTGGAGTGAGATTAGTCGGCTCGGCCATTCAGTAGTTTTATTTTTTTACTATCACTGTGAAAAAAGATTTTATATGTAATTTTTAATGACATACTGTAGCACTGCAGATTAAAAATAAACTGCCAAAATTGTAAAAAAAAAAAAAAAAAAAATACATATTTTCTAGCAATTTTGGTTTTGATAAAAATTCTCCTTTCTGATGGAAGAGTCCATTTAATCACTTGCCATCATCACACTGGAAAAGGGGGTGCTAGAGATACCACTTGTGTTAAAACCTAACAGCAAAACTATATTCACAATAACTAAAATCCAAATGGCCCCTTTTAAGGAAAAATAAATATGAATCCTTATGTAAAAATTAACATCTTCCTTTTTATTTCTTAGTGCAGAATATGTGGTTAATGAGCCCCCTCGAGTGACATTGAACAAACTGGAGAATTTTGGATACCGTGTCGTCAGCATGACGGGAGTTGGACAAACTCTTGTATGGTGTTTACATAAAGAGCAGATATTTTGATCTTCAAACAAATCTAATTTAAAAAAATAAAAACATGCTTCATCATGTGCATTAAATCACAACACAAGGCTGGTCCGGAAAACCTAATGGAGGTCATATCTGCTGAACAGTGTCTGTGAAGAAATCTCTACATTGAAAATCCTGGACTCCTAGATGAAGCGATCTATTCAATAAAGGCACTGTGATTTTTATTAGGGTATAAGCACATGGCAAACTTATTGCAGGAATGTCTGCAACGGAAAACCAATGATTTGAATGAGGTTTGTTTGTTGGCCACATTGTGGATTTCTGCAAGTCCGATTGAGATAAATTAAACGGTCACAGACATTTCTGTAACAAATATGCCATGAATGAATATGCCTTAAAGCAGGGTTCATACGTTGCAGTTAAGATGCCTTTTCAAACTACAACCAAAATGCATGCAGTAACAACGCCTGTGTCTTTAAAGTTAATTTGTAAGGGTACATCCAGAAAATGTTGAAAATCGTGTCGGACTATGCGATATTCAAAGTATTTCACATGAACTTTAGGTATTTTTTTTCCTAGCAGATTTACAGTCAGAACACAGGTCCCATTCATGTCTATGGAGTTTTGGACACGGATCTGCATGTGGAATACGATGAAAGAATGAACATGTTCTACGTTGTTTTTACTCTTAAAAACCGACGACGAAAATACGTGTTTTATAAACTACAAGGCGGATTTTCTATTGAGGTCAATGGGAAAGGTTTACTCTCAGTTTTAGACGAGTATTTCAAGTCGGGATCCATGTGGATTCCAACTTGAAATACTCGTCTTGTGGATGGAGCCTAACACCTACATAAAATCCTCAACAAATTAGAGTTAAATATAAAACTGCATTCATTTTGTATTGCTGCATGCGTTTTTGATGTGTTCAAAAACCTCAATGGGCCACATGTATGAAAACTGTCTAGGTCTAAAACTCATTTTGTTTCCCATAGCAACCAATCTGAGCGCCCCTTTCATTTTTCCAGACCACCTTATGCAATGAAAGGGGTGCTCTGATTGGTTGCTATGGGCAACAAAGTGAGTTTTAGACCTAGACAGTTTTCATACATGTGGCCCAATGTGTGAACCCAGCCTTAGTGTCTTGCTGCTACAAAGTAGGAAATAAAACGGAGCATTTTGGCACGCTTCTTTAGGCTGGATTCACACAGTACCTTTTTGTTGCGTTTATTAACTGCATCAAAAATGTATGCATTTTACTAAAATGCAAATGTTTTATAATAAATGTAAATTTGGAATACAGGTGAAATTTGGATTAATTAATTAAAAATAAAGAATAATCATTATTTGTGTGTTCAAAAGTCACAACATGTGAACCCAGCCTAAGGGTATATTCAGGGGCGTAACTAGAGAAGCCAGGGCCCCAAAGCAAACTTTTGGATTGGGGCCCCCCCCCCCCCATTGCCCACCTCCCTGACCATGAACATTTACCAGGACATGCTGTTAGATAATGTAGATAATACAAAGGGTAAATATCTCACCATACATATCACCATCATACTGCTACCAAACAAATCCAACATTACTAATAACCCTATTACATAGGAACCTGATTATACCGCCAGAACATGACCACAAAGTGAGTGAATAATACCCCTACACTATTACTGATCAGTACACAAAGACCAATATAACCGCCATATAGTGACCATATAGTGGTATATACTAGTGTACACAGGCTCTGCAGACTGTATATTACCTCCATACAGTGACCCTATAGTGGTAGATACCAGGTACACAGGTGCTTTGCAAATAGTTTACTTACATTTAAGGCCTCACAGGTGGCGTCTTGTCTGAGGAGTCGTTCACTTTCCCTTTTCTTCTCTGTTCGGTGCAGACCTCCATGATGACTTCCTCCGTCCACCACTCGTCCCTGTAGAATTTACAACACAAATACCTGAGACTCCTCACTTTTTTTAATCATTTTCCCAAGTGAGTGCCCCCTCCCCTCATATACAAACTCCCCATTTATAATGGCCCAAATGGTAAGAATTACCCCCTGGTAATTATGGGGCTCCCCCAGTCGGTATGTAGGTACAACGGGGCCCCCGGGCGGTAGCTAGGTAGCTTGGGGAGATGTAGGCAGCTTCGGGCCCCCGGGCAGTAGCTTAGGGTTCCTATGTAGGTAGAATGGGGGCCCCCTGTAGCTTAGGCCACCCCTGTAGGTAGAATAGGGCTCTCTGTAGATTAGTGCCCCATTGTAGGCAGAAAAGTTCCCCCCCCTGTAGATTAGGGCCCCCTGTAGGCAGAATAGCCCCCCCCCCTGTAGGCAGAATAGTCCCCCCTGTAGGCAGAATAGTTCCCCCCTGTAGATTAGAGCCCCCTTGTAGGTAGAATAGTCCCCCCCCGTAGATTAGAGCCTCCTTGTAGGCAGAATAGTCCCCCTTGTAGGTTAGGGCCCCCTTGTAGGCAGAATAGTCCCCCCTGTAGATTAGGGTCCCCTGTAGGCAGAATAGTCCCCCCTGTAGATTAGAGACCCCCTGTAGGCATAGTTCTCCCCCCCCCCCCAAGCATTAGGGCTCCCTATAGGCATAGTTCTCCCCCCCCCCCCCTTTAGAGCCCCCTGTAGGTATAGTTCTCCCCCCCTTTAGAGCCCCCTGTAGGTATAGTGCTCCCCCCCTTCCTTTAGAGCCCCCTGTAGGTATAGTGCTCCCCCCCTTCCTTTAGAGCCCCCTGTAGGTATTCTTTCCCCCCCTTCCTTTAGAGCCCCCTGTAGGTATTCTTCCCCCCCCTTCCTTTAGAGCCCCCTGTAGGTATTCTTCCCCCCCTTCCCTTTTGAGCCCCCCTGTAGTATTCTTTTCCCCCCTTCCTTAGAGCCCCTGTGGTATTCTCCCCCCCCTTTCCTTTTAGAGCCCCCCGTGTTTGTATTCTCCCCCCCTTCCCTTCCTTTAGAGCCCCCCTGTAGGTATTCTCCCCCCCTTAGTTATGAGCCCCTGTAGGTATTCTTCCCCCCCCTTCCTTTAGAGCCACCTGTAGGTATTCTTCCCCCCTTCCTTTAGAGCCCCCTGTAGGTATTCTTCCCCCCTTCCTTTATAGCCACGTAGGTATTCTCCCCCCCTTCCTTTAGAGCCCCCTGTAGGTATTCTCCCCCCCTTCCCTTCCTTTAGAGCCCCCCTGTAGGTATTCTCCCCCCCCTTCCTTTAGAGCCCCCTGTAGGTATTCTTTCCCCCCCCTTCCTTTAGAGCCCCACTGTAGGTATTCTCCCCCCCCCCTTCCTTTAGAGCCCCCTGTAGGTATTCTTTCCCCCCTTCCTTTAGAGCCCCTGTAGGTATTCTTCTTCCCCCCCCTTCCTTTAGAGCCCCTTTTTTTTATTTTCCCCCCCCTTCCTTTAGAGCCCCCTGTAGGTAGGTATTCTTCCCCCCCCCTTCCTTTAGAGCCCACTGTAGGTAGGTATTCTTCCCCCCCCCTTCCTTTAGAGCCCCCCTGTAGGTATTCTCCCCCCCCTTCCCTTCCTTTAGAGCCCCCCTGTAGGTATTCCCCCCCCCTTCCTTTAGAGCCCCCTGTAGGTATTCTTTCCCCCCCTTCCTTTAGAGCCCCCTGTAGGTATTCTTTCCCCCCCCCTTCCTTTAGAGCCCCCCTGTAGGTATTCTCCCCCCCACTTCCCTTCCTTTAGAGCCCCCCTGTAGGTATTCTCCCCCCCCCTTCCTTTAGAGCCCCCTTGTAGGTATTCTCCCCCCCCTTCCTTTAGAGCCCCACCTGTAGGTATTCCCCCCCCCCCCCCTTTAGAGCCCCCCTGTCGGTATTCTCCCCCCCCCTTCCTTTAGAGCCCCCTGTAGGTATTCTCCCCCCCTTCCTTTAGAGCCCCCCTGTAGGTATTCTCCCCCCCTTCCTTTAGAGCCCCCCCTGTAGGTATTCTCCTCCCCCCCCTCTCCTCCTAGCTCATTACTTACTTGGCCGCGCTGCCCTGGCGTCTCCGTCTCCTCCCAGCCCCAAGCCTGCTGCTTTAGGCTTGGTGCTGAGGACAGGAAGCTCGGCAGGCGGCGCGATGACGTCACTTCCGCCGCGCCGCCTGCTGAGCGATGTACGGCAGGGGCAGGGAGCGCACATCTCTCCCTGCCCCGCTGTTCATCTTAATTGTATGTGCATCGCAGGGCCGTGCATACAATTAAGAGAGGGCCTCTGTGAAGCAAGGGGGCGGAGCCTGCCGGCGGCGGCACCCCCCCGGCTTCACAGACCGGCCCCGCAGCTCTGCACCCGCCGCAGTGAACTGTTATGTTCACTGCCGGCGGGCCCAGAGCGGCATCACAGGGGTAGCAGAGGTGGTAGCAGCTGCCGCGGGGGCCCCCCCAAGCCACCGGGCCCCGAAGCAACTGCTACCACTGCTACCCCTGTAGTTACGCCCCTGGGTATATTCACCCAGCGTAATTGAGGGCCATATTTCGGGGTGTAGTTGCACTGCAGTACGGGCCGCAATTACTGTGAAATCATAGCTCTCATTTACTTCATATTCACCGATGCGTACATCGTGCCTGGAGACAGAAGTGACATAGCGGGGAAAGGGGAGGTGAATGGGATCCGGAGTGCTGTGGGAATTCCGTACGTGCTGACCAGCACATACTTCTCACAGCAAGCGTATAGCAGCACACACAGCTGCGCTCCGCTATACACCATGTGAATTTATCCTAAGAGTGTGACTGTTTAATTGCTATAGAAGTGAAATTGTTAACCCCTTTTAAATCGGGAAAAATTCAGTAATGAATGGGCATATTATAACATAGGACCAGGCAGAATGATTTATTTTACTCATACTTCATATTATTTCTCCTATTATGTGTCTACTATAAGGCTTGGAACATTTTACTTAGAGTCTGTTTTCCTTATTATTGAGTAATATGTGGGGAAAAAAATGTTACTTGTGCTGGAAAATAAATGATGTAGAATTATTTCTTTCATTACTATTAAAGGTAGCAAATATCCTCTTTTTGCAATTTTTAAATGAAACAAGACGTGTCTGAATAATATCATAACAGCACATTTTTTATACATTAGTCAGAAATGTAAAGACATCATGACTGTCATAACTGTAAATCTTTAGGGTAAAAAAAATTTTTT
>JAODAL010026259.1:0-57097 GCA_025379985.1 Phyllomedusa bahiana
TAATTGCCGATATGACTATCGACCCGATGACGATAGTCAACGTAATCGCTCATCACTAGTTATGATCATCCTGAAATTTCAACCAAAAGTCAAATATCCCTATCTTTTTGTGAGTAGTGTGTTTATACACACGTGTAAGCGGTTGATTGATTGGCGGTCAAAGAAATATATAAAAAATGAAAGGTTTAATACATAAATAAGGAAATAAAATGATACTTAGATGCAGTTACAGATGTTACAGCTGAATAGTTTGTACACAGTGAAATGGGGAGCCCCTCTGCACCTCATGTACACCCATCTCGTTCGATGATCACAGAAGGGGTGCTGGGCACCATGCCCAAGCCGGAGCTAGCTAGCAGAGTAAAAGCCACGCTTTTAATACTAGTCAGAGCTTCATCATTAATGACACAAGTACAAAACATAGACATTCTGTACAGTATGCTTTATTCTTCACTCCATTTAAGTGTATGGTTTCTAAGCTGTATAGTCAGCAATACAAGAGACTTTAGAACTTATCTGTGGCTATCCATACATGGGAGGGGTCCTAAGAATAGTTAAGAAAAATTTATAATGGGGGTAGCAGCTTTGAACTCAGAGGGTACAAAAGGTCACAAGCTATTGAACAGAAAGTCTACAATGAGACATATGGTCACACAGCAAATACCTTAACACATTTATATAGCAAAAAGACCTGATACATGTATATTTTATGCTGAAATGAGGCATAAGACATGAATCCCTATAGCACATCAATAAGACATTTTAATAAAATCATCCTATCCTATTACAACACATTACACTTCTGAGTACATGAAACAGTGGGGTGAGTTTGAATAAACAGCTTCCCTTTCTTCCACTTGGTAACACCCACATCACTTTTTTGATGTGGGTGATGACTGTGAGTGTAGCAGGAGGCATTCTCTGTTACATAGGTAAGTGGGTGGCATGACATTGTAAGTGGGTGGCATGACTGTTCTCCCTAAATCCCCCACCCCATTCCCTGGATGGTGAGTGCAGGACACAGTGCCCTCAAAGTCTAAACAATTAATTGTCAAGTTCCCCTCTATTGGCTCATAAAAATATTAGACTAATATTTCCAGACTAATAGATACCACATCCAAAGACTGCATCTGTATTAGAAAATGCATCTACTTTAGGACAGAGTTCTTGGCCCAGAATGAATGCAATCTAGAAATATAAATATCCATTCTCATGGTACAGCACTTTAATGTGGGCACTGAATGAAGCAGAAACACTGTCCACAGAAAGCTCTGCAACATGCTGCGCATCCCTGCACAGCGCTTTGATGTGGGCACTGAACACAGCAAGAGTGGCTCGCCACAGGCTGGTAAAGGTTGGAGCATCTGGGCCAAATGCCTGAAAGCAAACACTTTAAATTTAAAATTTGTGTTGTGGAAAAAAATTAACATGTTATTATTATTATTTATTTTAGAGCGCCATTGGTTTCAGGGCGCTGTATATTTGATATATGCATACATAACATGCACCAAACAATTACAATGGTGACAATAAATGACTAATTGGCACAGAGGGAGAGAGGACCCTGCCCAAAAGGGCTTACAATCTACAAGGAAGGAGGGAAAAAGACAGAAGGTGATGGGCAGACATGTTTGTGGGGGTTGGATGGCAGCGGGATTATTGTGGGTTGTAGGCTATTCTGAAGAGATGTGTTTTCAGGTTGTTTTTGAAGCTAGTGAAAGTTTGGGAGAGTCTGATGTGCCGGGGTAATGAGTTCCAGAGTATGAGGGAAGCACAGGAGAAGTCTTGGAGACAGTTGTGTGAGGAGTTGATAAGAAAGCAAAGGAGAAGGTCCTGTGAGGAGCAGAGATTGTGTGACGGGACGTATCAGGAGATTAAGCCAGAGATTTATGGAGAGAAGAGGTTATG
Organism: Phyllomedusa bahiana; assembly: GCA_025379985.1. NCBI lineage: Eukaryota > Metazoa > Chordata > Amphibia > Anura > Hylidae > Phyllomedusa > Phyllomedusa bahiana. The sequence continues at coordinate 1,909 of JAODAL010026259.1, forward strand.
GAGCGCCTTGTAGGTCATGGTTAGTAATTTGAACTGGATATGCTGGGCAATGGGTAGAGATTGGCAGAGGAGTAGCGAGGAGAGAGGTGGATAATATGGGCAGCAGAGTTGAGGATAGATTGAAGGGGACCAAGAGTGCTAGATGGGAGGCCACAGAGAAGGATGTTGCAGTAGTCTAGGCGGGAGATGACAAAGGCATGGACCAGCATTTTTATAATATCAGGGTTAAGGAATGAGTGGATGTGGAAGATATTTTTCAGATGGAGGCGGCAAGTCTGGATGTGTGATTTGAAATACGGAGAGGAGTCAAGGGTTATCCCAAAGGGCGGGGACTTGGGGGACCCGGGGGAGAGGTAGTGACATTGACATGATAGAGAAAATCAGGTGGGGGTGGGGACGGTGCAAACCTTAGAAGCTCCCTTTTTCTCCCCACTAGAGGTTCTCCAGCAGCTGAGTTCCAAGTTAGGGGTTAAACCAAGATGCGGGCTTTGTCAGTGGGGAAGGTCAGCAGTCGGGCAAGGGTAACAAGGGGGTTAATTACCCAGGGGGGAAATTTTAGGAAAAGTTGCTCAGCTAAGGTCTGTTAAATAGCCGGGTTCTTCAGTTTTACCAGGGGGGGGAAAGCGTGGTCACAGTCAGTGGAGGCCGTGGGCCCAGGCCTTTGTCCGGGAGAGATCCTGAATTCTTCCCCCTAGGTTTGAGAAAAACCCGGGCCCCAAGGACTATATTGTACATGTGATTTACTTGTTTGGGGGGCGGGGGTAGTAGCCCGACCCCCTTTAGAGAGGGACCTCTGTACGTTTATTTAAAGTGGCGGGGACGGCCTAGGTTTTATTTTTTTTGGGTGTATATGTTTTCTGGTTGGAGAATAAAGGGGCGGGGGCCGGGTTTTAAAATGAAAAACCCTTGCCGGGACCTGCTTTTCCCTTTTAACCAAAGGGGCGCCCCCCAAGCGGGGAGTGCCCCCCGGGGCCGGGTCAAGAGGGGCAGCCAAAACACGATTAAAACGCTTACAAGGGATAGAGTAGGAGGTGGAAAGTTTGATACATTAAATTTTCCCACCCAATTTAGTTTTGGAGATGGAAGAGAAAGGGGGTAAGGTGAAAGACGTTTGGACCCGGGGAGAGAAAGAAATTTAAATTCTGGGCTGGAAATGTGGGGTTGGGTGTCGTGGCCCAAACAGGGGTAATGAATGCCATATAATGCTTTAAAGGCCCCGGGGGTCAAAATTTGAAAGATAGAGAAGAGTAGCGGGCCCAAGACGGGGACACCGGGGGGACACCAACAGAGACCCGGGCGACAAAAGGGAGGGGGTTTCAGGAATGAAAATTTAAAGAGGGGGACATGAAAGAAAACTGCCCTTGGTGTAAGATTTTCCCCTTTGTTGCCAATAGAACCAAATTTCAGAGCCCCTTTTTCCCTTTTTTTCAGAGCAAAATATAAAATGAAAGGGGAAACTTTGTTTTGGTTTGCTAGGGGCAACAAAAGGGAAAGTCTTAGACCTAGACAGTTTTCATACATTGGGGCCCTGAAGCCCCTGACCCACGGGGTATGAGGAACCCCAGGAAAGGGCCAATTTCCAGGGATCCCGGGGAAATGAGAGGAATTGTAGCGGGAGTGAATGTTAACAGTGTCAAAAGCAGAGGAAAAGGGTCGGGCGGGAAAGGGGAACGAGTAAGGCATGGGGTTTTACCCAGAAACTAGATCATTGGTGACCGGGTTAGGGTGATTTTGGTAGGTGGGGGGCTCGGAAACCAACGCAGTGGGTCAAAAAGAGAGTTGGGGGAGGGTGAGGGGAAAATTGAAAAATTAGCCCTGGGGGGGTTCAAGGATTTTAGGGGCAAAGGGAAGTTTTTAAAAAAGGGGGGCAATAGTTGGTAATAGGGGGGGTTTTCAAAGAGATGGTTTTTTTTAGATGGGTTTTGGGATGGTAGCATTTTTAAAAGGGAAGGAAGGGAAGATCCCAGGGGTTTAAATTTATGGGTTTGAAAAAGGTGGGTGGGGGCTGGGATGAAAAAAAGCTCTAAGGTCGGGAAAAATGAGGTGGGTTGGCGGGTTGGGCCCCGGATTTTACGGGGAAGTGAGGTTGGATTTGGACAGAAAATTGAGCAAATTTTTGTCATGAGAAAAGTGGGGATGTGGGTTTAAGGGGGAAAAAACATTGTGCAAAATTAAAAGGGTAGGGGGGAAGGGACTGAAACGGGAATAGGGGTTAGGCGGGGGGACTGTGGGGTAAAGCTTTCTCAAAATAGGGTTGATCTTGTTTAAAAAGTGCTGAAGCCCTTTTGCGAAGAAGAGAGATGGGGGAGAAGTGCGGGGGGAGGGGGAAAAGGGTTTTGCGGGTGTTTGAAAGGTTTTTGGGGTTGAGAGACAGAGAGGATATGATAGTGGTAAAGTAATCCTGTTTTGAAGAGGTGAATGCAGATTTAAATGTGTGGAGTGACTGTATGAGGCAAAGTCGTCGGTGGAGTGTATTTTCTTCCAGTGGCGTTCAGCAATTCTTTAAGCTCGCCTCAGCTGTTTTTTTGAGTCTGTGTGCCAGGTTTGTCTGTTGATTTTGCAGGTTCTGTTGTGCATGAGGGGGGGTGCCCTAAATTTAAGAGGGGAGGTGATTGTGTTGTTATAAAGGGGTTTGCAGTATCGGGGTCCACTGTGAAAGGCCAAAAGGAAAAGAGGATAGTGAAAGGGTTTTTTGGCGGGTGGGGGGGTTGTGGGTTTGGGGAGGGTAAAGGGAAAGGGGCGATGGCGGGTCGGGGTTTGGGCCCAAACAACATTTTTTGTGGGTTAAGGAGGGGGGAGTAGATGGGACAGGGTGCAACTCGAAGGGAGGGAGTGGGGAGGGAAGTTAGTGCGGGGATGGAGAAAAAGGAACAGCTACCCAAAAAAGAGAAGGCTGACACCCCCAAACCTTTGTTTTTTTTCCCGGGGGCGGGAAGTAGGGGTAAATTGGAGACCCCCAAAAAGGAACGTGAAAACAGGGGAGGCTGTTTCAGAGGGGTGTAAACTAGGTTTCCACCCAGACTAACAAAGAGAAAATTACTTTGAGATGAATAGGTTGTTTTAGGGAGGAGAGTTTATTGCATAAAGGCCGGGGTTTTCCGGAGAGCCCGGGAAAGCGGGAAGTCAAGGGAATGTTTTGTAGGTTGAAAGGGAAAAAAGACGTTTGTAGTGGTAAATCTGTTGGGGAAAAAGGGTGAAAACTTAGTGGGAAGGGTGCAGGGTTGGGGGAAAATTTTCCCCAGCAGCCAGGGGGAAGCAGAAAAGATTTTAGCAGGGGGGTGTGGGGTTAAATGATTTGGGGGTTTTGGAGTCTGTTTAGTGCAAAAAAGGCATTGATGGGGGGTAAGAGGTTTGGGGTGGAAAGGACAGATGAGAGTTTAAAATGCATGGGGAGATGTAAAGCCTTTGGGCCCCGCAGAAGGGGTTTTGGGGGTTAGGCAATTTTTTTTAAAAAAAAATTTGGGGGTTTGGATAATGGAAAACAAAAAAGCATAGTGGGGGAATGGTTAGTTTTTAGTTTTTAAAAAACTTATGTTTTAATTTTTGCAGGTCCTTTTTTCCTTCCCCACTTAGAAGGGGCCACACTTTGAAAAAGGCCCCCACAGGTGACCCTCGGGAAATGAACTTTTCCCCCAAACTAAATTCTAATCAAAAAATTGGGTTTGGGGGCAAAAAATGGGGGGGGGAGTCAGCAAATTTAACAAAGGGGGGAGAAAAAAAGGAATTAGATTACAAGTTAAACTAAGGTGGGCTCCATACACAAAAACCCCAAGCGATGGGGTAGAGGAAGTGGCATTGAAAACTTTTTCAAAAATATACCAAAAATCCCACATAAAAGGAAAGGACGATACATACACCCATTAAAACGGGGACCGGGCAATGGAAAGGGGTTTGGCGGGAAATGAGGGTTTAATTCAATACATACCGCTGTCAACACCACACCCCCGGACTTTTTCAAGCCATTCGGAAAATTTGCAACGTCTGGGGAAAATTTGCCCCCTCCACTTCAATAAAGAATCCTTCTCTGCTCTCCAGAGGGCTCGGAGCTTCGGTGGGTTTACTGCCTTTAGCTCTGGGAGAAAATAGTGGGATCCCAGCAGCACTAGTGTGATGACTTAGACTTGTCGGTCTCTTTAGAGATCCACATGGGAGGAGAAAACGCAGTAAAGGGGTTTATCGGGGGCCTTTGTAAATAGATCAAACGGCACCCATTCCATGGCCCCCCTTCTTTGGGCAGGGGTTTCAGATGCCCAACATCAGTCTTCTTGTTTATCCTTGTAACATTCACTGTTTCATGTTAAACACTGCGCCCTGTGCATCTCTCCGTGTATGCTATACTTGTTCCCCTGCCGGATGTTAATCTTTTAAGTGGATCCCACCCAGACCCCCGCTCAGAACAAAGGGATGCTGGTTAGCCTTATTGCAATGGGGCTTTCCCACATCCAAACCAGAGGTGAAAAATGCCTCAGTAAGATTGTGTCACCTCGAATTTCTGCTGAGGAAAACCAAAATTGGGATTTTTCCATCTGATGTTGATTTTAAACCAAATAAAATTTTTTATTGATGCCCCCTTTTTCTTTAAACAAAAAGGGCCCGCTGTTTCCACCCTCCTCCTCGTCACTTTGTAACCACGGGTCCCTCCCCCCCCCCACTGTCAAAACCCGATAAATTTCCCTCAGGGCCCCTTCTCTTTTTACATAAAATACCACTGGTTTTCTGTGTCACATATAAAATTCCCTTCCCAGGGGGGGTTACTGCTCTTTCCCCACCCCCTCTGTCCCCAATACAGACTTATTGTAGCCCCCCACTGGGTATTTTATGTCATTTCCCCCTTTTTTTCAAAATAAAACATGCTGCTCTGGCCCCTTGGCTCACCTCCATCCCCCAAGCCCTCCCAGACCCCAAACTCCCCCTTTCCTTTTTACTCCAAAAGGGGGATTCTCATCCCCCCCCAAGGTTTTTGTGAAAATGAAATAAAATTTTTAAACCGGGTGGGGCCCTTTGGGGAAATTCTTTGGGTAGTGACATAACAAAGGTCCTGTAAGGGGCCCCCCCTAATTACCATAAAATTCCCCAACTTTTGGGAGTTTTAAAAAAAAAGGGGCCATTAGGCCACGCCCCTTCTAACCACCCCCCAAGCACTTTGGTATCACTTTAAACATACTGGGGCCCTAAAAAATAGAAATTAAAACCCCCTTAACGCCAAAATTTGCCCATTTTTTTAAAAACATAACTTTATTAAAGATTTGAGCAGTTAAAAAACTAATAAAATACGGGTTGAGTAGATTAAAAAAATTTAAAAAATGCCCAAAAAAATGGACACCAAACATTTTGTAAAAAAAACAACCATTGGGGATAATAAAACACTGATCAAATTTGAAACAAAACGCCATCTTATACTGCTTTTGAGATTAAAAAAAGAGAAATTAATTTTAGGAATTAAGCACAGTATTTGGGAAGAAAACCCACAAGCCCCAAAAGGGATTTTCTTTTTATTACAGATGAATGAGGAATAAATAGCCCTAATTTCCCAAAGCACAGTTCAAGTTAATTCTCCTAAAAATTCGGATATGAGGGGGCTACGTCCTTTCCATTTAAAAATGCAATAGCTGTTTTTAAGCTGCTTTTGAAGGTGGGGAATAAAATTTTGTGGGGAAAGGGAAGTTTGGTTAGTCGTCTAAACCTATGTCAAAAACCGAAAGTTCGGGGGTTAAAAAGAAAAAGGGAGAGGTCCCGTGACATTTAAAAGCAGGGGGGAAAAACCGCCCCCCCTTCCAGAATTTTTGAATAACTGGGCACCCCCCCCAAACTTGTAACAAGGTACCTTGTTGGCCGCAACCTTTCCAGCAGAGCCCGAGGGTGGAAAACTTTTTGGCCAGCCCTCGAGGGGGGGGGGGTACCTTTCGAAAAAATTTTTTTTAAACATGGTCTTTTTTAGGGGTTATGTTTTTAAACAGGGAGAATAAAATTTTTGTGCTTTGATCCATTGTTCCTTAAAAAAATTTGTAAGGAAATTCTCTTTCCCCATTTTATCAAGTGTGAGATTTAGAGCCCCAATTTTCTTTGGCAGTAATGCTTGATTTTTTCAAAGAAAGGCCCCTTTTCAAACCCTTTTTTCTTTGCAAGAAAATTATAAAAAATCGGAATGGCTGGGGGGGGGGTTTTGGGCCAAATCAATAGACTGGAGGATATGTAAAAATCTGCAAAATTGAAAAAAGGGTTTTAGAGGGGGGGAAAGGGGAAGGGGGAGTTTGGAAAAAATTTTGAAAATGGAAATGATTGAGCCCTTTGGGAAAAGCTGATTTTCTTTTTTAAATCCCTCGTCCTGCCAAAAACCCGAAGGGAAGAGAGCCCAGACCAGCAGCGCAAAAGATCTAAGGGAATATCTTTTCTAGCTAAATGTGCCCCAAATTTAGGAAGAAAAACATAGCCCCAAAACCTCAAACATATCTGAAAATTGATTTAAGGGGGGGAAAATTTGGGAAGGGAAAACCAAAAAGCGAAGCTTTAAGGGATGTAGTAATGGGTTTGGGGTAATTGGAGTAATGAGTGAGATTCCATGTGGGACCAAAAAAGTAAGGCCAGGGTTTTTAAAAAAAAAAAAGTTTTTCTTGAGAAATAGCTGCCCTTGTAGGAAAAAAAATTTTTGGGGATGCTAAACCACCTTTTTTTTGCGCTTTGAAAAAAAAGGGCCCGTTTAACTCAGCTTTCCTTTTTCCCCCCCCAGGGTGAAAATAGAAAAGAGCGCCTGAAATCAAAAGGTTTTAAACGCTTTGGGGAAATATAAGGAATTGCTCTCATATATATAAAAATTTTGGGAAACAGAGAAATTTTTAAAGGGATTTAAATTTTTGCGATTCCCGGAAAGATTAAGGGTGGTCCCTTTTGATCTCCGTTTTAAATTTTGTCAGGAGAGAAATTTTTAATTAAGGTCTAGTGTAAGAGAAGGGGTGGCGTGATTTAATACCTAGGTAATCAAAATGCATTTTACTTTAAAATCAAAGGTTTTTCAAAGTTTGAAATTTTAGGGAAATCTTATTTTTATAGGGGGTGATTGAGGGGCTTTGGGGGTATTTTGTTTGTAATAAAAAAAAACTTTAGAAAAAGGGTTTCAAGTGTTTCTAGGATGGTAGGGAAAGGGTGTGGGGCCCGGGGTTTGAAACAATTAAAAATTACATTTATCGGGATAGAGACCCTTTTTTTTGTGATTGGTGGGTTTTTTGAATAATAACCCAAAAGATTGAGGAAAATTTTTTTTTATATGTTCCCCCCATAGGGCAATACACATAAGTATATTAAGGGGGGAGGACCGGGCAGCCCTGTCTAGTCCATTTTGATGTCCAAAAAAGAGGAGGGGATGAAGCTAGAGCTAAGAACGATGCTGATGGTTTTGTGTAAAAAAACAAATCGCATCAAAAATAAAGCCGTAAATCCCAAAATTTTTTTCAGGACTATTTTAAAAAAAACTGCCGTTAACTCTATCAATGCCTTCTCAGCTCCATTTTGACAAGTTTGGGGATTTGCACTAAATCAAGCAAAACGAAAGTTTCGATTCTTGGGTGTCTACCCCGAACAAAACCCCTTTTTATCTCTGTGAAAAAACCCGTTTGGGGAGGACAATATTAATCGGGGAAAATAGTAATTTTTTGCAAAAAAACTTTAAATTTCCCGGGGTTTTTTGTAGCGAGATAGGTCTAAAAAATTTTCTGTATTATCCCTTGGTTTGGGCCCCGGTTTTTTTGGGAATTTTTGGTAATAAAAGGCTTTTTAGTAGTTCCTTTTGGGGGGTTTTTTTTTGGGCAAAAGCAAAATTTTATTTTCATAGATTGGGTTTAAAATGGGGGGGAAAAAAAGGGCTGAAAAAAAATTTTGGGTTTACTCGTTTTTTAATTTCCGTCAGGCCCCTGGACTTGTTTTGTTTACTGTGACGAATGGCTTTTCCCAAAATTCCAATTGAGTAATGGGAGGGAAATTTTTCATTTCTACTTGAGATTATGATAAAGTTGGGAAGGATATGGAGGAAAAAAAAGTTTTTAAAGTCTACGTCCCCCATGGGGGAGGGATGTTTTCTTTAAAGAATTTAAGGGTTTTTATAGGCCACCCTAATAGGAGGCAAACGTTCTGCAATGTCAAAGGGGGTTTAAAGAATTTTTGAACCCGGGAAAGGGGAAAATTAAATGGGAAAATCCTAGATTTGGTTTGATAGACTTTAAAAATTTTTTTGGGTAAAATTTTTGGGGGGTCTTTTCGCCTTGTGCGTAAAATTTCCATTTCATCTTAGGGTTATTTAATTCGTATTTTTGTAGGTAGAGAATACGCAGGTTTTATTTTCCCTTTAAGGGGGGCTAGTGGCCCGTTTCGTTTAGGCCGGAGAAGGATCAGCTTTTAAAAAAACAGTTTCTAATCTTTGAAAATTGGGTTTTTAGGTTATTAATGGAGGACTGAAACTTTTTCCTTGAACGGGCTGGCCCCGCTGGAAAGAAATACCACGGATAAAGGCCTTGTTGGGGGCACCATAGTGTGGGGGGAGGGAAACAAATAGAAGTGTTAAAGTGGAAAAAAGTCTTTAATCTGCCCTTTTTTAAAAAAAAGTGACGTTGTCTGGGGTTTTTTTAAAAAAGGAAAAATTTTTGAGCCCCCAGATATTTCTGAGAGCGTGTATGGAATTTTCAAGGGGCAAATTTATGGGCAAGGTTTAAAAAACCCTGTTTTTACCCCAAAAATCAAAAGGGGAAATTTCTTGGGGGGAGCAAAAAATTTTTTCTAGCAGGAAGAAAGCTTTACGAGAAAAGAACTTGTTTAGGGGGCCGAGGGAAAAAGGGATAATTTTTTTTCCCGTGTGTGTTTTAAGCGCCCCCTATAGTATCTCTTCCTCTAAAAGAAGGGAGTGAAGGTCAACTGGGGTTTTAATCTCTTTCGAGATCTATCAATAGCATAGTTATCCACTATTTTGAAGTCCCCCACAAATAATAAGTCCCCCCGTCCCCTGCATTCTTTGCTGTGGAAATGACTTTACGAATAAAGGGGGAAATTTTTTTCTCATTGGGTGCGGTTTTCTGTAACAAGGGATACGGTTTGGAGGTTTAAACTCCAAACCCAGAAAAATTTAACCCGGGCCTCAGGTCTAAAATCTTGTGATGTAAGTGAAAAGAAATTTAGTTTTAATTAAGATTGCTACACCTCCCCTTCTTTAAGCATGTGATTGATAATAACTGGGAAAATTTTTGGGGGGGGTAACCCGTGGGCCCCCAGAAAACATTTTTAAAAGGGGTCTCCCGCAACCCGATTATGTCCAAATTTGTTTTTGTCAAAACCCTTTCCCCAGCAAAAAAACGCTAAAAAGGTGAATTTAAAAACCCTTTAAAATTATAGGTCCACAAATTTTAGAGACATGAGGAAAACAGGTAAAGATGTTGAGGACCCCATTATGATATCCCAAAAAAAATTTTTTAAGCGTTCAAAAAAACACATGCACAAAAGCGTTTAGAGAGTAAATTAACCTACAAAATACATAAATATAACGAAAATTGGGAAAACAATTTTAAAAAAAAAACATTGCAAAAAAAGAATTATTCCCTCCCGGGGGAAAACAAGGGGGGCAATCCTGCCCCTTTGGGAACCCCGTAGAAAAAAAAACAGGTGAGAGAGCAAGAGACAAGGATTTAAAACATCCATCCTCAGTCTTAGTTTTTACCTAAAAAAACATATATAAAAAGGGTACAGTAGTGGGTCAGAAAATGCAGAAATTTTGAAACGGTTTAGTTTTTTTTTATCTGACCCCCAAGGGGGTTATCATCTCTGGTCCCTGTTTGGGTTTTTTTAGGAGCCGGGGCTAGTGTCGGGGGGTTTTTAGAAGTCTCCCGTTTCCATGAGTGCGCCGGGTTTTTTTCTGGGAATTTCAGACAAACTGGGTATCTTTTCTGGGGATGATGAGTTTGACAGGGAAAAAAACCCTCTTTAGTTTTTATTTCATTGTCACGGAGAACTTTGTTTTATGGGTTTGGGGGGGTTCTTTAAAGCCTCATTATAGTTTCTGTAGCCCCCCCAGACCCGATCAGGGGAAAAATTGGGTATGGCCTGAAAAGTTTTTGGCAATGAAAACTGCTTTGTGTTTTGAGCACGAAGAAATTCCCCCTTTATTTATTGAGTGAATACGGCTATCGTATCTCTCGGCCTTTCTGTGGGCAATTCCTCGGTTTTAAAGGAAATCTAAAGGGAAATTTTTTCAATTATAAAAATCTTTTCTTGGAGGTTTTTGGGGAAAATGTCAGAGGCCCCTGTATTGTTAAATATTAATTTTAAACTGATCAAAGGGGGAAAGGCTTCATGGATTCCCCGGATTCTGACATTATTACGTCCTGAATTTTCTTCTAGAAACCAAAACTTTATTAGAGAGAAAGCTTTTAAAATTCCCCCTTAAGAGCACTTTTGGCGTCAATTAAGCTGTTTTTGCGAGGTGGCAAAATTCTGCCATTTTGGGTTCAATATGCTCGTTCTTGTGGTAAAGCATGAAAAAACCTGTTTAAAACTCAGACATCATGTGCTTTATATCAAAACTTCTGTGTAGTACGAAAGAGGAAAAAAACTTTCGTAGCGTGTTGGGAGTCAAGGGGTGGAAAACCTTTAAAAGTTTCCCTTTTGGGCAAGGGGCCACTGATTCGGCCCCCGGATGGGAAGACTGAGAAGTGGACGGGGTATTGCAAGCTTCTTTTAGTGGAAAAAACCTTCTAGAAGATGTAGACGTGAAAAATTTATGGGGGGTTTAAAAAAGGGTTGCTCTTTGGAATTTTTTCTTGGTAGTTTCCCCCCATGTGAATTGATTTTCGCCACAGTGCGGTGAAACCGGTGACAAAGGGAAAATCGCAGAAGAAATTTGGGAAACGATGCAATAGGGCTGAAGAGTTGGTGTCCCCGGGGGGAGTGCTCAAAAAAGGGTTTTTAAAAGTGGAGCAAAACAGTTAAAAACTGGGAATCACCCGAGTTTTTTTCAGGTAATAAAAGAAAACCGAGGAACTGGTGGCAGTTGGGGAGCACATGGAGTTGTTCGAAAAATACCGTAAAAAAAATGAAAGAAAACTACAACAATTGCCTAAAACCCAAATTTCTTAAGCAATGCGGGAATTAAACAGAGCCCGGGTTTCGGGCTAAAAGTGCCATAGGTTGCTCAGGGAATGGGAGCAGAGTGGTTGGGGGGCTGGGATGCACAGAAGGGGTTCTGGGGATATAGCAAGGGCCAAATTGGCGGGCTGTAGTGCACAAAAAGGTTATCAGGTTTTAGTAGCAGAAAACCCGGTTTTCCGGGGGTGTTTTTGGCGCAGAAGGGTTTTCCCAGGTGATGTAGCAGAGACCGGGGTTTTGGGGGTGGGAGTGCACAGAGGGTTTTCTCAGGGATTAGCAGAGCTGGGTTTCGGGCGTAGTGCGCAGGGTTGTCAGGTGATATAGCAAGCCAGGTTTCGGGCTGTAAATGCACAGAGGGTTTCACAGGTGAGGGGGCAAGCCAGTTTTCGGGCTTAAAATGCACAGAGGTTAACCCGGTGTGTAGCAAAAGATGGGGTGGGGCTGTAGTGGGGCAAAAAAGGTTGCTCAGGGGATGTACAAAAAGCCGGGTTTTTTTTTGGGTGTTTGTGCACAGGGTTGCCCCAAAATGATGTAGCAGGGGGCCCGTTGCGGGCTGTAGTGCACAGAGGTTTAAATCCCGGTAATGTAGCAGAGCCGGGGTGGACTGTAGTGCGCAAAGTTTTCCCCAAAGGGGAAGTATAAGCAAATTTTTAGGGCTGTAGTGCGCAGGGAAATTTTTTCAATGAAGTAGCAGGCCCGGGTTTTGGGTGTATTGCACAGAGGTTTTCTCAAATAAAGTTTGCAGAGTCGGTTTGGGGGTGTGTTTTGCAGGGGGTTAATCAAGGGGATGTAGGCGAGCCAATTGGGGAGGGCTGTTTGTGTGCCAAAGGTTATTCCGTGATGTAGCAGAGCTGATTGTTTGGCTGTAAATGCGCAGAGGTTGGGTCAGGGGTGTAGCAAGCCGGGGATAGGGGTTGTAATGTGCAGAGGTTTTCAGGTGAAAGTTTTTGCAGGGGTGGGTTTTAGGCTGTAATGGGGCAGAGGTTGCCCCAGGTGATGTAGCAGTGCCGGTTTTTTGGGAAAAAGCCCCGCGAAGGGTTTTCCCCCGGTAATGTAGCAGAGCTGATTTTCGATGGGAGTGCGCGCTTTGGGTTTTTAAAAACAGAAATGCAAAAAACCGTGGAGAAGGGGTGTGCCACTGCAAAAAGTCAATCCCCCAAAACATGGTCCCCCGATTCTCTATTTTCTCCTGCTGACTCAGGCAAAGTTCAGTTGCAGGGAAGGAGGGGAAACTTGGGGAAGCTGCAGCAGGCCCCCTGAACAAAACCCCCTTTGGGAATCTCCCGGAGGATTTTTATTTTTAGATGGTCTTTTTTTCTCAGTTTTTTCTTCCCTGAATCAGAGAGGGGGAGACTGGTTCCAAAAAACGGATATGGGGGGCCTTTTTTTGAGGGAATTTGGAAATGGCTTCAGAGGAGCTAAAGGAGATGTGTCTAGGGGTAAGGGGCCCAAACCAGGCCAAAGCCCCGTCCACAAAGACATTTCTAAAATGCCTGGTGCCGTGCCCTGTTAATGCCCCCATGATGTACAGGAAAAAGTTGCTGTTGGAGCCAGGCAGGTTGGAAAAAGCCGGGGGGACTGCAGTGGGGCCTTTTTTTTGGGAGCAAAAATAACTTTGTTCCCCATGAAAAAGCCCCTTTACCTGCCCCCCCCATCGTAGCGAATTTCCCTCAGCTAAGGAAATTGACAAAGGGAGAAAGCTCCCTCTGTCCTCCATCTGAATTCCAGCAACAAGCTCCCTCTGTCCTCCATCTGAACTCCAGCAACAAGATTTCGGTGGTTCCTGTGGTTCTTATGGCAACTGGGAGTCAGACAATGACCTCCGGGTTGCCTATGCCCAGGGGTGGAGCCTGACAGTATGAATGACGCAAAGTATTTTCCCTTAGTTATAGCAGCTATCTACTAATATCTGAGCATAATCCCAGAGTGAAAAAAAAAAAACAACTATATAAAAAGTAAAAGTGTAAAAACAAATAAAAATAAAAAATACAGTAAAACACGCACACCGCCCTATACCCATACCAATCACCCCAAAAAAGATCCAAAATAAAAAAGTGCACATATTTGGTATCACTGTGTGCATAACGAGCTAACCTATAAATCTGTCATGTTATTTTATCTGTACAGTGAACGCAGTAAAAAAAATAAAACAATAGCACAATTGCAATTTTTTTTCATCCAGCTGCACATAAAATGGAATAAAGAGCGATCAAAAAGTCTTCTAAACGCTAAAGTGGTACCAATGAAATTGCAAATAAAAAGACATTACACAACTCTGTATATGGAAAAAAAAAAGTTCTGGTTATCAGAAGAGAGCAATAAATTAAGATTGTTTTACACAATAAAACCTTTTTTTTTAAGCTGCTATAACATAAAAATGTATATAAATTGGGTATTACCACAATAGTATCTTCCAGCAGAGGAAAAACAACATGTCACATGTATTGCATGGTGAGCGCTGTAAAAAATAAAAATCACTATCGGGATTTCCGTATTTTCTTTATCCTGACTCCCAAAAACGGATAAAAAGGCAATCATAAAGTCATGTCTACCTCAAAAATTATACCAATAAAAACATTAACTCAACCCGAGAAAAATAAACCCTTACACAGCTATGTACACAGAAAAATAAAATAATTATGGCTCTTAGACTATGGTGATGCAAAACGTGTTTTCTTTTCTAAGTAGAAGTGTTTTTATTGTGTAAAAGCAGTAAAGCAAAAAAATATACAAATTGGGTATCTCTGTAATTATATCGACCTGCTGAGTAAAGTGAACATGTCATTTATACTGCACGGTGACCATAAAATAAAAATAAAAAACACTACCGCTATATTTTGTTCATTCTGCCTCAAAAAACCTTGATAAAAAGAGATCAAAGCGTCATATGAACTCCATAATGGTACCAACGAAAAAATCAGCTCATTCTGCAAAAAACAAGCCCTTAGTCAGCTCCATATACAGAAAAATAAAAAAGTTATGGCTGTCAGAACAAGATGACATAAAAACGCAATTTTTTACAAACCCATTTCTATTGTGTAAAAGTAGTAAAACATAAAAAACGATATAAAATTTTTATCATTGTAATTTATCATTGTGACTTAAGCCGTTTGGTTCAAGGGTATGTAGCATGTGTATCCAATAACGTTCTCATTTAAGGAGGGTGGTGATGTGGTCATCCCCTCGACGTGGAACAGGAATTTGTTCAATCATCTGAAATCTTAACTGGGATGGGTGGTGATTGAATTTAGAAAAATGCGCTGGGATTGGTAATAAAGTCTCTTGACAGTGAATCTTCGATTTGTGCTTGGAAATGCGATTTTTGACAGCCTCAGTTGTCTTTCCCACATAGGCGAGGCCACATGGGCATTTTAACAGGTAAATAACAAAGTTATGTATAATATCCCTTGTTCGGGTAACCTTGTCCAGTTTGTGGATGGGTAAAAAGCTTCCCTTAGTTACTGATGAGTATTGTGCACATCCCAAGCAAGGGTACCACTTTTGGGGGTGGATAAGCTCATCTGTCTAGTGGTCATGCATAGTGAACCGAAGTCTTCCCTAACCAAATGGTCACGCAGATTTCTGTCCCTTTTGTAGCATTGGAGTGGAGGATTCTGGAATACCCCTATTTTTGGGTATGATCGTGACAGGACCGTCCAGTGATTATGGATAATTTGATGAATTTTGGTAGTGAAGGGATGGTATTTGAGAATAAGTGGAATACGCTGTGAGGTGGTTTTAGGTCTTGGTCTGTCCGTGTTAGTGGTCGAGTTACCGTTGGTCAGAGATGGTTGGTTTTTTCTGGGTAATTGTTGTGGATACCTGCGTTCCTGAAAACGAGTCGACATATCTAGTAGTCGGAAGTTCCGAATTTCAGGGTCTTGAACTATCCGTTCTATGCGGCTATATTGGAAACGGGATAATGATCTTTTGGTATTGGGTGCATGGTTACTTTGACAATGTAGTAGGCTATTATGAGCAGTCGGTTTCTTGTACAGGTCAGAAGTCAAGTTACCTTGTGAGTCAGATTTGAAAGTGGTGTCCAAGAAATTAATCTCTTGGGTACTGTGATGTATGGTGAAATGTAGGTCGGGGAGGACCAAGTTGATGTAAGTATGAAAGTCTAGTAGAGACGCTAGTGTGCCTGTCCAGATGCAGAAGATATCATCTATATATCTTAGCCAAATTTTGGCATGTTGTATGTATAATGAGTTATTGTAGATGTGATTCAGTTCAAACATTGCCATAAAAATATTTGCATAAGGGGGCAACACATTGCTCCCCATGGCTGTACCTTTGCATTGCATGTAGAACTGATCTCCAAAAAATAAGAAATTGTTGTAGAGAATTAAAGAAAGTAACTCAAGACAGAATTGGTTAGCTTTTGGTTTCAAGTTATGTAAGTCAAGGAACTTGTCGACAGCAGTAAGACTGAGGTGTATAGGCTCGTCACGTCCCAGGTGACTAAGAAGTGAGGTCCAGAGATGGGAGAGAGAGCTCTGATTTTCTCCAGAAAGTTGTCTTAGCACAACAGGCTGAACTAGATGGACAACTTGTCTTTTTTTAGCCTTACAAACTATGAAACTATGAAACTATGGAGAAGAGAGTGGTTCTCACTAGTGGTGTGAGAATTTTCTCTAGAAAAACAGAAAGGTGAAAGAATAGAATCAGTGGATGCCACTATAGGGTGACCCGTGGGTTTTACAGGGTCCTTGTGGATCTTAGGTAGGATGTAAAAAGAAAAAAGACATTAGGTAGGATGTAAAAGACAGGCGTAATGGGATGGTGATTAATTATAAAATCTGCTGTATGTGTGTCTATTGTGCCAGAAGCTAAGTGGTGCTGGACTGTGTCTTTAACCAGGTTACTGATAGTGCTGGTAGGGTCCCTGTCCACTGGTCTGTATGTCTCAACGTCAGACAATTGGCGCTCAGTCTCTTCAAGGTACATTTTCTTTTGTCCATGATGACGATTGCCCCGCCTTTATCGACTGGTTTGATGATGATGTTGTCTGTTCTGCAGAGATCTATTAATGCCTGCTGTTCTGCAGTTGTGAGATTAGAGCGATATTTAAAATGTCCTTGGGTGATTTTTGTTGTTCAAGTGGATAGGTCCCGTTGTACAAGGTCAATGAAAGTTTCCACCGGGTGGTAACGTGATGGTCGGTTAAAGTTAGATTTGAGTCTGAGATTGAGATTGGAGATAGAAAAAATGAAATTAACTTTAAAAGTCGCACAGAACGGAAGAAGCGTTGTAAGTCTTCTTCCAAGGTAAAAGTATCAAAAGTGGATGTGGGGCAGAATGATAGTCCCTTACTAAGAAGTGACATTTCAATAGGAGTAAGGTTATGTTATGAGATGTCCATCTTGGTCGTCTTCCTTCACGTTCTCTCCCTAAAAAAGGTTGTATAGTAGTGGTGATAGACAAGTCACTGTCGAAGCCTGAAGAGATATTATATCTGTTGGCACGATTAAAGGGAGAGCGAGAGTATGATGGGGCTTGATCTTGCCACTAATATACTGAATTGTTAAGATAATCTTCAGTATCACAAATAAATTTGCTCCGCTTCTTCTGTTTGTTGCTAGATTTAAACTCGGAAATTGTCTTGTTGACTTTCTCTTTTAACGTGGTCCACTCTTTTGATGAAATTTAAGAGCTGAGTTGTTGTTCAATGCTTTCTATTTTCTTAGTAGATTCTGTAAGTTTGGCTTGTAGGGTTTCAAGTGTTAACAGAATAAGGTCAAAAGAGCACTTGTTGAGTATGTTTTTAAATTTATTGCAATATTCTGGGTCGTCTGAGAAGATCGTAGGTCTCAGGTGGCAATGTAGGCCCCTGGGGATCCTTTGAACCCTACAATATTCGGTTAGGGTAGCAGCGTGGAGTACATATGCTGTGAACTTTCTAAGCTCTTTTTCACAAGCCCTCGTTCTTAATTCAGAGGGAGGAATGTGCAAAATTTCTCTGGGAATATTAGAATTAGAGATGATCCTCTCAGCCTCTATTAGTGTAAGCAAACACTTTGGGGGTCATTGGTGGAGTAAGTGAAAATTGTGGGTGCGAAGACCAAAAAAGGTTCTAGATTAGAAGATAAATGGTCACACACAGCTATAGGAAATGGGATAAGATAGGTGCTTAGTGTGGAAAAGGCTAGAAGTGCCAGACTTATAGTAAAATATATCCACTGCACACCATAAAAGTAGTATTAAGCAAAATACATTATTTATTTACAAGAGGCATGGATCATTCCAATGTCAAAATATAGTGCATAAGTTTCATAAAACATACTCAACAAGTGCTTCACATTAATTTAGAGTTGTGTTATACAAGAACTCAAAGAAAAGAATTGATGTCAATATAGAACGATGTTGTCAATATAGAACGACGTTTCGGCAATTGTCTTTATCAAGTGACATCTGTGGTGGAAAAAAACATAATCATGTCAGTAATAAGATAAATATAGGCAGAATAAGGGAGTAGATGCAGTACAGTGGAAGTGGGGATGGTATAGAATACGTAGTAGTCAGTATATAGAATACATCTAGTGCAGGTTAAGGTAAAGAGGATAAGGGTAAACAGATATACAGCACGTACAGGAAGAGAAAGTAGTGAATATGGGTAGCACAAAGTAAAAAAGAGAAGGAATGTCTTACCTATGTTAAAGAAAAGGATAATGTAGTAGATGATGTAAGGATGTGAAATGGCAGCATAAACAAATGCTGTGGAGAAGAAAGATAGGTAAATAAAGGTAAATAAACTAAAAACATGCTAGTGATAATACTAAGATAAAGGAAGTGAAGGATAATGTACCACGGCAAATCTCCAAAGGGGAAAGTGGAAGAAGAGAGAAAATATGATAATGTCCAGGCTGTGGAGAGAGAGGGAATAAGAAGGTATAAAGTCATATAAAACATGATATAAGATGTCAGGGCAAAATGTGGAAGGGGTTACCGGGAGGTGTAGAGAGGCGGACGCGACGTACGAATGGTGGGAGGAAGCAGCCGGCAATGCTCGCAGCGCAATTTTTTCTGTCACTCTTAGAGCCAAATTTTCTTCACTAAGTTGTTCCACGTATACAGTTTACTGTTATGGATGGTAATTATAGCTTCTCTTCACCGAGTTCAAATCAAACCTCGAACCAAACACCACTACTGTTCGAAGTTCGACTAACCATGAACTCATATCACCACCACATAGTGACTGAATCATCCCTCAGCTAAAAGGGCTATACAATACATGGAAACCTCCAAAGAAGCATTTATCATACATAAAAAAAACTTTGAGATTCTTAGTTCACACGTTTTGATCAAAAAATGTTTAAGCCACCCACGGCTTACAACGTGATCTCAAGGCGGGTGGTCCTACGCTATCTTTACCTCTCAATACAGCCAAATTCAGACTTCTCATAGGGTCAACCGACCTCCATTATCCAGAGAGAAAAATAAAAAAACACCAACCTTGCAAGCATACTGCAATGATATAACAGCCTATGAAAGTGGGCGGGGTGCAGGAAACCAAAATGGAGGCATCCCTTCCTCCCTATATAGATTACAAGCAATATATGCCAAATACAACGTATAGTTCTGCACAAAAAAACATTTCTGAAAAACACAATGTGAAAACCCGGGTGCCACTGGCAGGGCTGCGGCATAAAATATATATATAATATATATATATATTATATATATATATAATATATATAATATATATATATATATACACACCACACCCTTACCAGTGGCACACCACTGCTAAAAGGGCAATACAATACAAGGAAACCTCTAAAGAAGCCTTTATGCTATCTATCATACATGAAAAAAACTTTGAGATTCTTAGTTCACACGTTTTGATCAAAAAATGTTTAAAGCCACGCACGGCTTATAACGTGATCTCAAGGCGGGTGGTCCTACGCTATCTTTACCTCTCAATAGAGCCAAATTCAGACTTCTCATAGGGTCAACCGACCTCCATTATCCAGAGAGAAAAATAAAAAAACACTAACCTTGCAAGCATACTGCACTGATATAACAGCCTGTGAAGGTGGGGTAGAAGAAACCAAAATGGAGGCATCCCTTCCTCCCTATATAGATTAAAAGCAATATATGCCAAATACAACGTATAGTTCTGCACAACAAAACATTTCTGAAAAAACACAATGTGAACCTGGGTGCCACTGGCAGGGCTGCGGCATATATACACACGCCCACGTCCCAACCAACTTGGGACAGTTGGGAGGTATATAATTACACCTACAATATGGGCAGAGATAGGGGGCTTAATTTAGTTTAGCCGTGATTTGCATAAAATCATAGCAAAATAGAGAATGTCAGCAGCCCTCCTGCTCTCCACCTTCTCTCACTGGCCCATCACACTTCTCAACACTTTTTCGTTTGGGAAATAGATTTGCTTCAATAAACTGACTATCTTGCTTTAAAAAGTATCTAATTGCTTCCTCGCTGTATATTAGATAACAACTTACTTAATATTTCATCATTGGATACAATGCAATCCTGACAATGTCTCCCTTTTTGACTGTCTAAAAAGTTGGCATGTATGTGTTTGTGCATGGTTAGAAGCATGTCTTGGTGTAATTTCATGTGTTTGGGCATGGTTAGAAGCATGACCTGATGTGTCCCTCTTTGCAATGTCTAAAAGTGGGAGATATGCCTACAGGACTAAGGTCCCATGAATTGTACCTCAAAAGAGTCGGGCTTTTACAAATATTGCTTCAAATTGGGTCTTCCCAGGTGATTTGGGGTTTCTGGGCAGTCCAGGGGGTGTTCCCAGGTGATTTAGGGGTGTTCCCTAGCGGCAAGTTGTTCAGCTCTGGTGTAGTAAGGGCCACTCTCCACTTCACTACTGAGTACAGGGCACAATTAAGTGAATTTGGAGACAGCTTTCTTCTCTTCCCCCTCTTGGGTCCCATCCAAATCAAGAGTTTCAGGAGCCCCTCTCCACTGCACTGGTGATTAAGTGGCTCAGCATAATTCTCCTCAACCCCAAACCTTGGGTGCAATGACAAAAGCAGGATTTTCAAACAAACGTTTCCTAACTCTGTCATAGGTATCCTATACAACACCTTTTTCATAGTTTTGCTACAAATTCAGAGACGGGACCACAGGAGAGCCAGATCTCCACTCCTGCAGCTTTATAATTTACATGCAGCTGCAGACTTTGCAAGGAAGTTCAGTAACATCCTTGCAGAGTCACTGGCAGGCCTCTATACATTAATAGTCTAATTGTCAGTCCCAAGTGGTTAAAAGGGTTTAAAAAAATATAACAAAAGGTTAAAAAAGTAAAAAATTCAAAAGATCCCTTTTTCCCATTTTACAAATAAAAAGAGAAAAACAAGAAAAAATTAACTATAACTGATATAATTGCTATGGTTCCCTTTTATTTTATGGCCTTTCTTCTGTCACATATAGACCGGTGCTCATGGCTCTTCCTCTGTCACATATAGATTGCTGCACATGGCCCCCTCCTCTCTCACATATAGACTGCCACTAATGCCTCCTCCTCTTTAACATATGGCCTGCTGCTGATGGTTTCCTCTGTCACATATAGACTGCTTTAAAATCCCCTCACGTATAGGCAACTGCTCTGGTCCTTCTTTCTCACATACAAATTTCTGCTCATAGTTCATATAAACAGTGCTTCTTGGATCTACTCACTGATCTCCATGTTCCTGTCTTCACAATCCCCCCATCATTCCACCTGTTACTAGATACAGGGCTCCTCCTCCTCCATGATGCTGTGCAGCATAGTGTAAATGGCCTATAGGATCTTTGATGACATTATAGTAATATCAAAAAAGTCCTGTAAGGGCTAATAACACCTAAAGTGCAGCAGGAATGGTGCCTCTCTGTAGTTTTGCAAGAACACAATTGTGGAAAAATACAGAATAATTTCTGCATCCCTCCTGCTCTCTCTTCCTTTCTCAATGTATTCAGAAGATTTGCCTACATATATAAATGCCACGTGGCCATCCAACCACATGGTGGCAGCAATTTCTGTTACAAACTAACACAGGACACGCTTAGCCAATGTATATTAGGTTTGATGTGATGTACTGTATGTATTGGACATTGAGGTTTTTTCTTTATTAATCAAATGAAGCAAAAAAGAATCATGGGTTTGGAATGGCAATTTGCAGGAATGGCCTGTAAATTATCCATAATACAAACATTGTTTGTCAATTATTAATAATCAGTGTAGCTTCTTTACTGCAGTGTTTTAAAGCTAATATTTCATTCATGGTTAGCCAATAATGGATTCTCTCCGGAGAGCGCAACCATACTTACAGCTTATAAAATGCCTGCTCTGTGCACTTTTTTTCTGCCGCATAAGCACACAGTATATGGATAACTTTAATATAACTTGTTCTAAATGGGGTAATCACTAACCTTCATCTTCTAAGGCAGTTGTGGTTGTAATAGATTAAAATATTGTAAGTCCAGATATTGCTTTAAACAAGCCCTCTGGGCAAAAATGGTGCCATAGGTAGCAAAATAATGTGACTCTATAGTTTACAGTGGTTGTTGACGGTTATAAAAAGTTTTCTGTTCTGTTTGGTATTAGAGTTATGCTTCATTGACTTAAATAGTGAGGTGTTATAATACCAGACACCAGTCCATGACCATAGGTTGTACTATTTCTGGAAAAAAGGCTACTTTTTTCTAATTTATGTCTTTTAATGTGACATTTATATAAGTAACAACAAATACATTCCAAATTTAATAAACATGTAAAATACCCAAGAGGAAGAAAGCTGTTGGAGGAAGAAAAGCATGCCAAACAGGATACTATTGATGGCCAAGAACAAACATTACAACATCTACATCAAGTCCATTTACCTTTCAACCGTTCCACAGGTCTCACTTTTACTACACAAAACTGAATTCTGACTTTATTTCTAGTCATCTAGACAATGTTTCTGTATTCTTGTTTGATCCCTTTTATTTTACGTATTTTCATGTGTTTGACTGCCATCATTATAATTTCCCTGCTTGCTAAGAAGGCGCGTGAGCTCCTTTTCTGCAACATGTTCTTATAGCCTAGTAAATTTTTATGCATCCTAAGCATACTGACAGGTAAGGAACTGGTGGTCAACAGGTGAGAAGGTGGCTAGTTGTTAGACCAACAGACTAGTAAATTCAGGGCACCATACAGCTGAAGCATCTGGATCCCTCTTTTGATTGTCAGCTAGTAACTTGCACCATATCAGTGAGTCCCTTTTTGATCAGGGCCCTTAACAGGAGTTCTGCCAGTACAGCCCTAATGGCACCCGTGTCACCAGGTAAAACCCGTCCAGAAAACTTGCAAAATTACCTTTTACTATAAGGGTATACAAAGGATCCAAAAGCTGCATTTTTGTAGTTTTCTTCCACATTGTAAATCATGTGATGAATCACATGATGTGTGATGAGGAAAAATCAACCAGAAAAAAACTAAAAAAGCCTATATACCAATACCATTTATTTAATGATATGAAAACTGCATGAAAACTACAAAAAGAACGCAGTTTTTGAAAACTATATTTTTGACCAGGAGAACGCTATGCAAAATATAAGTGTAAATGTGACCTAATTGTGTGTTCACATGTTGCATTACGTAAACCTTTTTAGTAACCTTTTTGCATGCGTTTTTTCAGCCGTTTTTCAGCCACATGTTATAATAAGCAATTATAACATGCATTACAGTCGTTGCTTTTCCTTTGCAGTGTTTATTTCTCTTTTGGTGCATTTTTGGTCATTTGCAGTTTTTTTTCCCAAAATGCACCATGCTGTAGGTGGAGCATTTGTGATGGGAAAACACTCCAGGAAAAAAAAACATTTAGCAATACACCTTCTTTTGCAAAATGTTATACAAAAACTGCATATAAAAAAAATCATTAAGCCTTTAAAAAGGCATTTTTAAACCTTTTTTTTGACCAATAAAATCACCATGCAAAAAGTATAAAGAGAAGCTTATACGGGACTTATTGTTAGCAGTACTATGATTCATTCATTGATTTGTCTGGCAGAGGAATCAGACATAGAAAATAAATTTCATGAACAAATAAAATATTACAATTGTTTTGCCAACAAGGTGGCCATTTGTCTGTTGGAAATGGAAGGAAATATAGGAGTGGACTATGTGATACTCTTCTGCCTCTGACATCTTACTGAAAATTTTTTATGACTGAGCATACAAGGAAGGTTGGAAGATAACTTTACCGGTGTTTTACAAGGGAACACTCTTTTTAATATTCTCATCCACTGCCGTGACACATAAGTATTTTACTGACCAAAAATGCATTGCTGAACTATGGTTCATTGACAAAAGTTCCAGCTCTAACAGCTGTGATGAAGGGTTTTGTGAAATGTGGGAGAAGTTCTGAATTACCAAAAATGAATTACTCCTATGTGCTGTATATGAATATAAAATAACTGGGTGTAACACTGGATGAATAGTTGAATATATTATAAGTATTAGAGTTATGCTCCATTGACTTAAATAGTCAGGTGTTATAATACCAGACACCGGTCCATGACCGTAGGTGGTACTATTTCTGGTAAAAAAGACTCCTTTTTTCTATTTCCGTTAATGTGACATTTATATAAGTACCAACAAATACATTAAAAAGTTAATAAACATGTAAAATACTCAAGAGGAAGAAAGCTGTTGGAGGAAGAAAAGCATGCCAAACAGGATACTATTGACGGCCAAGGACTAACATCTCAACATCAACATCAAGTCCATTTACCTTTCAACCGTTCCACAGGTCTCACTTTTACTACACAAAACTGAATTTCGGCTTTATTTCTAGTCATCTAGACAATGTTTCTGTATTCTTGTTTGATCCCTTTTATTTTACGTATTTTCATGTGTTTGACTGCCATCATAATTTCCCTGCTTGCTAAGAAGGCGCGTGAGCTCCTTTTCTGCAACATGTTCTTATAGCCTAGTAAATTTTTATGCATCCTAAGCATACTGACAGGTAAGGAACTGGTGGTCAACAGGTGAGAAGGTGGCTAGTTGTTAGACCAACAGACTAGTAAATTCAGGGCACCATACAGCTGAAGCATCTGGATCCCTCTTTTGATTGTCATCTAGTAACTTGCACCATATCAGTGAGTCCCTTTTTGATCAGGGCCCTTAACAGGAGTTCTGCCAGTACAGCCCTAATGGCACCCGTGTCACCAGGTAAAACCCGTCCAGAAAACTTGCAAAATTACCTTTTACTATAAGGGTATACAAAGGATCCAAAAGCTGCATTTTTGTAGTTTTCTTCCACATTGTAAATCATGTGATGAATCACATGATGTGTGATGAGGAAAAATCAACCAGAAAAAAACTAAAAAAGTCTATATACCAATACCATTTATTTAATGATATGAAAACTGCATGAAAACTACAAAAAGAACGCAGTTTTTGAAAACTATATTTTTGACCAGGAGAACGCTATGCAAAATATAAGTGTAAATGTGACCTAATTGTGTGTTCACATGTTGCATTACGTAAACCTTTTTAGTAACCTTTTTGCATGCGTTTTTTCAGCCGTTTTTCAGCCACATGTTATAATAAGCAATTATAACATGCATTACAGTCGTTGCTTTTCCTTTGCAGTGTTTATTTCTCTTTTGGTGCATTTTTGGTCATTTGCAGTTTTTTTTCCCAAAATGCACCATGCTGTAGGTGGAGCATTTGTGATGGGAAAACACTCCAGGAAAAAAAAAACATTTAGCAATACACCTTCTTTTGCAGAATGTTATACAAAAACTGCATATAAAAAAAATCATTAAGCCTTTAAAAAGGCATTTTTAAATCTTTTTTTTGACCAATAAAATCACCATGCAAAAAGTATAAAGAGAAGCTTATACGGGACTTATTGTTAGCAGTACTATGATTCATTCATTGATTTGTCTGGCAGAGGAATCAGACGTAGAAAATAAATTTCATGAACAAATAAAATATTACAATTGTTTTGCCAACAAGGTGGCCATTTGTCTGTTGGAAATGGAAGGAAAGATAGGAGTGGACAATGTTTCTGTATTCTTGTTTGATCCCTTTTATTTTATGTATTTTCATGTGTTTGACTGCCATCATTATAATTTCCCTGCTTGCTAAGAAGGCGCGTGAGCTCCTTTTCTGCAACATGTTCTTATAGCCTAGTAAATAATTATGCATCCTAAGCATACTGTCAGGTAAGGAACTGATAGTCAACAAGTGAAAAGGTGGCTAGTTGTTAGGCCAACAGACTAGTAAATTCAGGGCACCATACAGCTGAAGCATCTGGATCCCTCCTTTGATTGTCAGCTAGTAACTTGCACCATATCAGTGTTTCCCTTTTTGATCAGGGCCCTTAACAGTAGTTCTGCCAGTACAGTACAGCCCTTAGGGCACCCATGTCACCAGGTAAAGCCAGTCCAGAAAACTTGCAAAGAGAACTTTTTATTATAAGGGTATAGAAAGGATCTAATAACTGCATTCTTTTAGTTTTTTTCCATATTGTAAATCATGTGATGAATCACATGATGTGTGATCTACATTTTTGCAGACATGTCCTGTGGTCTGACAAAACTAAAATTGAACTGTTTGACCATAATCAGCATCATTACGTTTGGAGGAAAAAGGGAGAAGCTTGGAAGCCAAAGGACACCATCCCAACTGTGAAACATAGGGGGTGGCAGCTTCATACTGTGGGGTTGTTTTGCTGCAGGAGGGACTGGTGCACTTCACAAAATAGATGGCGTCATAAAGAAAGAAGATTATGTGGCAATACTGAAGCAACATCTCAGGAAGTTAAAGCTTGGGTGGAAATGGGTCTTCCAAATGGACAATGACCCAAAGCATACTGCCAAACTGGTTACAAAGTGGCTTAAGGATAACCAAGTCAATGTTTTGGAGTGACCTTCACAAAGCCCTGATCTCAATCCTATTGAAAATTTATGGGTAACACTGAAACGTCAGGTGTTAGCAAAGTGACCTACAAATATGACTCAGTTACAACAGTTCTGTCAGGAGGAATGGGCCAAAATTCCTACCAACTATTGTGAGTAGCTTGTGGAAGGATATCCGAAACATTTGATTCAAATCATACTGTTTAAGGGCAATGCTACGAAATACTAATGACATTTATGTAAACTTTGACTTTGCAGAAATAAAAATGCCTTAAAAAATTATCTCTCATTATTCTGACATTTGGCAAATATAAATAATTTGGGTAATCCTAATCGAAAACAGGTAAGGTATATTCTGATTTCATGTCAGAAAGTGAGAAAAAAATTCTGGTTTCAACTGTATATATATGTATGTGTATATATGCGCATTCCTGTACATCGCTTTGATGTGGGCATTGACTGTAAGTATAGCAGGCGACATAATTTTTCTTTACCCACCACCACCTTTCTAATGAGTGCAGGTCACACTGTCTTCTACATTGTTAACAATCAGGTGTGAAGTCCCCCTCTATTAGTCCACATACATAAATGCTTTAGCACATCCAGAGGACAACTAACCACATGGTGGCAGTACTTTGGGTACAAACCAACACAGGACACGCCGTGTAACATATACTTAGTCTACTAACATGTATACCATTGTGTCACATGTCACTTTACAAGTCATCAGGTTTTTTTTATTGTTCTGAAAAGTGTCTCTTTAATTTAACTTTAGATTGCAATGATAGTAATATAAACCCATCACTGAAGCTCACTCAGACTTCCACCTGGAGCAATATTGGAAAAGCAGAAGTACAACCTGATCAACCACCCTCTGTACTAGTATTACCAAGAAGAGTATCATGTGAGGTAGGTACTAGAACAATGTAAATTTACTACATATAAAATATCTGTCTATCATATATCTAGGTTAGACATTAGGTCGTGTTTGCTGTGTTGTCTTACTTTAAATGTATATACTGCGTCTCCTCTTCACTCCAGTCCAGGAGCGTAACTAGAATTCATAGCAAAATGAGTTGGGACCGCACCTCTAATGACAATAAACTAAAACAACAGCTTAAACAGCTATTATTAAAGGGGTTGTCTTGCTACAAAGATTAGCTTTCAAGATGTAGGGAACACTAAGGGCCACATGTATGTAAACTGTCTAGGTCTAAGACTTTCCTTGTTGCCCATAGCAACCAATCAGAGTTCTCCTTTCATTTCATATAGTGCTCTGAAAAAGTAAAAGGGGCGCTCTGATTGGTTGCTATGGGCAACAAGAAAAGTCTTAGACCAAGACAGTTTTCATACATGTCCCCCTAAATGAAGACGTTTTCCCAATATATTGCGTTGTTAATTTTTTTTTGTTGAGGAGCTACAAGTGATTTTATCACCTTCTGAGGGATTTTTAGTTCCCCAATTGACCGACCTGTGTACTACTTCTCCCCTGCTGTTTGTTCTATCTGATAGCAGGGAGTAATGTCATTACAGTGGCAGCACAGAACTCTGGACAGTGAGAGCTTCTTTGTTATCTGATCTTTCAGACAAAAGAATGTAATTATTACTGTTTACTTTAGCTCAGAAGCTTCCCTGGTCCTGACAGCATGAGATTTATCTAATTAGCAGAAGTCTGAATACACGGAGCTCATATGCTAATTACAGACAGCTTAACCAGGAAGTGACAGAGCAAAGCAACATTATTTCATTCATGCATCCTATGAAACTTTGAGATGAGACAAGCCCTTTAAGGCTATAAATATCACTGCCATATATCAGAGGACCCAAATAGTCCCACTAGATAGAAAGCCACTAACTATGTGTTTTCTACAAAAAGGAGCAATGTTCTTCTACCTGAATAGGACCCCCTCAACCTCTGGGGTCCATAGCAGTCACTATGGCTGCTATGGCACCCCACGCTCCAGTCCCTGCAGTCATGGGAGTCAGTCACAATGTCACACATATAGGCCAAGCAGTAAAAGCTTTTCTCGATCTTTGGTGATCCTGAGGTAAAATCACACGTTGATCCTTGGAGGTGCTCTCATATTATATCGTGATTCAAGTGATATAATACCAAAAGCGGGCCTTGATCTTTTATGATTGGTTATCCCATGTGCCAACTGTCTCTGTTTCCTGTTAAACCTGTAATTACAGTACTTTCTTTTTAATGGTGGCAGAGTTGCACCAATACGCCCAACTGTTTGGATGGTCATTTGTGGTTCATTGTGAGAGATCTATATGTTTCAATAATTTCAAATCAGCACATAACATGAAAATAAACCTCATTAGTCCAAATTGCAGTGAATTATTAAACATTTTAAGAAGTTCGGAACCATGGAGATGTTATTTGGGGAAAACGCTAATTAATGCAAGTACATTTATCAAGTCAAAAAGAAGGACATTTGAAAAATAAAGAGGGACAGGGAGATTTGGATCAAAAATAGGGACTGTTCCTCCAGAAGAGTGACACTTGGAAGTTATTGTTGTACCTGCTATACCACATGTGTCAAACTCAAGGCCCGCTGGCCAAATTTGCTTGTTGCATCATATTATGGTCCCCAAGAGCTTAGACGCAGTGAGCAGGAATGGACAAGGTCTGGATACAGAAGGACTCCCTAATTTCCCTGAAGAAAACGACAAGAATTTGGCAGAGGCTCAGCGCAGGGAACATTTACCATCTTGAATTCATAACTTTAACATGCACCTCCACACTACTCTTTTAAGCAACTCTCAGACAGTGGCACAGCTCTGATGTCCTAACCCAAGCCCCTAGCCATCCTCCAATGCACTCCACCGTCCCTTTGCAGGCAACTGTAATGCTGATGTAGCCCTTGATGGAATTATGTTTGACACCCCTGTGCTATACTGCATCATTTTAAAATGCCAGTTGTTTAATGCTTAAGATGTTCTTTAATCTTGCTGGTCCACTGGAATAAACATACTTTTTTCTCTGGTAGTTTAGTGGTTTATGCTCAGAAACATGTCCGTTTCTCATAGCATTAAATGGAACCAGTATGGTTGTTAGAGATTTTAATAGCATTATAGATGGTCATTGTGCAAGGATGAACAACAGTGAGACAAGATTCCAGTAAATGACAGATTCAGGATAATTATGTTATTCAGTTGTGCTGTTCTCATATGATTTGAACCGATTTAATGGGCCCATGTATGCAGCATATATCTAGGGGGCCACAATGTTGTTTTAAAGTCTCTTTCATTTAGCTCCTCACCTGACCTCATTTCAAAATAGTTTATAAGATTCTTGACACTGTCACAGAAAGCAGCACATCATTTCTGCCTAAAACGTAGCTCTTATTGCAAATCTATGTATTAGGAGAGATAAATACCACTAAGGGATTGTTTATATGAAGGTGTAGAGAGCAATTCGGGATCATGCTGGAGATATGTCTAATGTATTATTGGATGGCACATTTGTATGGGCAGTTCTCTTGCTGGCACATTTGTATGGGCAGTTCTCTGACTCGCACATGTGTATGGGCAGTACTCTTACTCGCACATTTGTATGGGCAGTACTCTGACTCGCACATTTGTATGGGCAGTTCTCTGACTCGCACATTTGTATGGGTAGTACTCTTGCTGGCACATTTGTATGGGCAGTTCTCGTGCTGGCACATTTGTATGGGCAGTTCTCTTGCTGGCACATTTGTATGGGTAGTTATCTGACTGGCACATTTGTTTGAGCAGTTCTCTTGCTGGCACATTCTTATGAGCAGTTCTCTTGTTGGCACATTGGTATGAGCAGTTCTCTTGCTGGCACATTTGTATGGGCAGTTCCCTGGCTGACAACTTTATATGGGAAAGTAATAAAGGATCCACAGCATACACCAGTTTTGCATTTCAAGTGAATTATATTTTACAGTAGGAACAAATATACAGTCCATACAATTAAAGTATTGGTTGTTGTTGCTAACGTATCCCGGAATGTCTGGTGATCATGAATTGCTGTGCTGTTTCGGTCACTTTATAAAGGAGGACAATTGTATATCTTATTTTATACTGTATTATATGGGGAAATGTCTAGAGTGTTATGAGATGTCTCTTACAGTTTAGACAGGGTTAAAAGTCTTGCGAGAGTGACAGTTGGGACTGTTAGGCCCCGTTCACACGGCTTATTTGCCGACGGATTGGCGCCGTATTCCGCGCCGGATTTGCGCTTCAATACGGCGCCAATCCGTCGGAGTCATTACGGTAATCCACTGCTTCATTGAGAACAGTGGAATCCGTCGCTCCTCCCCGCTCGGCAATCCGCCGCGGTGGGAGAAAGTGACATGCACATTATTTACGCGCGACGCGCCGTAACAATGCATTGTCTATGGGCCGGGAGCGCGCCCCGCCGCGCTCCGCCCGCCCCGTCCCGCCCGTATTCACGGCGGATTTGTGCGCTCAATACGGCGCACAAATCCGTTGGCAATAAGCCGTGTGAACGGGGCCTTAGGGCGAGCAGCCAATCAGGAGAGCTGAAGGGGCGGAGCTGGAGGTCAGGCAGACCATTATAAGAGAGAGGCTGTCAGCCCCGTAGTAGTGAGGAGTATAAGTATGGTTGCTGCATATAGTTCCAGCTGAAAGCAGGAAGTTAAGGGGACTCATTCTATCCAGGCACCAATAGAGAGGGCAGGCCGAGGCAGAAGAGAGCAGCCTGACTCACTGCTATACCTGAGATTGAGCAGGCACTGGCACAGAGAAAGTGGAGATCCAGACCCTGAAGAGAGTCTGACAACCCAGAATTATAAGTGGGCAGTTTGGGGGACTGCCGGAAAAGTCAAGGGACTCATTGAGTGGACAGTGTGTCCTGTGTCACCAGGCGTCAGCATCTTGCACAGCTGGGCTAGGATGGGGGTCAGCGCCAGTGCCAGCACCTTGCAGAGAGGGGTTGAGAGAGTCGTCACCCCATAACTTCATGTCTATTACCTCACCTATCTTCTGCAATATGTACAATCTAGTAACCTGCACGTATTTTACAACTTGACGACCTTAATCACACAGATCACTGCAGAGGAAACTTATAGGACAAAGTATATATATATAATGGACAAAGGATACATGAAAGTAAAAGGTAGAAATGGAGGACGGTTATGGATGAAGCTAGTTGGACAAACTCAAAAGTAAAGAAAAAAAGAAGAGGAAAGATAGCTGGGAATAATAGGATGGCGATGGAAATAGAGCAGTCTGATATAATAGTGTGAGGAGATGGGGGGGAGGAAAGTGTAAAACTAGAGGGAAATAACATAATATAGTAGGAATACTGCTTACCGTTAAGGGATCAGAGGTAAGAATGGAATTGTAGTGGGTACACTGTATAAAAAGCGATGTAGTGGTAGCTGGAGGCAAATGAAGAAGACATGATTAAAAAGGTATGGATATGGAATAGAATAAGCAGGAATTAGATGGTAAACTCACCAAAATATGGATGTAATTAGGAGCAGTAGAGGATTAAGTCTAGGGATAAGCAAATAGGATAGATTATAAAGGGTGAAGAAAACAATGCAGTGCATAGCATGATAACTTTTATATGGGCAGTTCTCCTATTGGTACATTTATAAGGGCGGTTCTCTTGCTGGCATATTTGTATGGGTAGTGACTAGAGATGGGGGAATTTCTCAAAAATTCGATTCGCTGAGTTTGCTGAATTTTTCGGCAAAATTCTTTTTGACCCGAACTTATTGGCGGCGAATCGCATTAAAAACAGCTATTTCCTGGCTGCAGAGAGCCTGTAGAGTGTTGTAGAACATTGTATCATGCTCAAATATGCATAGGGAGCGTGGTTTGATCTTCATACAATGCTGTGTTTTAGAATGACACGCAGATGACAGCTGCCGCTCTTAGAATTGCTTCACACTTCACTTGTCTGGGCAGTTACAGGGGCAAAACTGACCAAATAACTGAAGTGGGAACGCAGCCTGACAAGGTAATGTCAACGCCAGCTGGAAAGAACCAAGCTGAGGGATGATGAGAGAACCAAAGAGCGCACTCCTTTTACACCAACATCAGATGATTATGACAGAACCCGTTGACGTCACTGATCATTTTACCTTCCTTTCATCTGTCAGTGTCCGCTTTCAATCGGTCAATAATCCATCAGTATTGCTAAAGCCAAAAACAAACAGGAGTTGATCTGAAACAGAGATTACCAGTAAATGGGATATTTGTATGTCTTCTGTGTTCTGTATTCACTCCT
Organism: Phyllomedusa bahiana; assembly: GCA_025379985.1. Taxonomy (NCBI): domain Eukaryota; kingdom Metazoa; phylum Chordata; class Amphibia; order Anura; family Hylidae; genus Phyllomedusa; species Phyllomedusa bahiana. The sequence goes on from JAODAL010026259.1 coordinate 34,142, forward strand.
GCTTTTGGCTATCTAATCATCAGACAATCCTGATCCTGATTGTGAGAGTGGCACAATGACAGGTTAGGAAGGTGGCAGCAACATCACTAGCCCACAGAGTGGCACAATGACAGAGTGTGGAGGTGGCAGCAACATCACTAGAACACAGAGTGGCAAATGACAGGTTGAGAAGGTGGAAGCAACATCAGTAGTCCACAGAGTGGCACAATGAAAGGTTGAGAAGGTGGCAGCAACATCAGTAGGCCACAGAGTGGCACAATCACACGGTATGGAGGTGGCGGCAGCAACAGCAGCAGCAGCATGAGGTCAGAGAGTGGCACAATGACACAGTGTGGAGGTGACAGCAGCAACAGCAGCATGAGATCAGAGAGTGGCACAATGGCAAATTATGGAGGTGGCAGCAACATGAGTAGGCCACAGAGTGGCACAATGACAGCGTGGAGGTGGCAGCTGCATGAGTAGGCCACATAGTGGCAAATGACAGATTGTGGAGGTGGTGGCAGCGTAAGAAGTCTAAATACAGTAATAGCCTAGTTAAGAGTGGGGAGGTGGCTGGCAAAACCAGAACATTGTAAAGATGGACGGTGTCAGATGGAGCACCTGGCAGCAGATCTCAGGCATCAGGCGGGTGGCAGCATCAGAATAGTAACTGAGGCAGGTAGCCAGAAGAATCCAGACTCATTTCACAAAGTTTTGGTGAAGCGTCATGGCTGATCTAATCTGATGCATCAGGCATTGGTGTGTGGAAATCCTGGCCGATCCACGCCTGATTCATCTTGACAAAGGTCAGTCTCTCCACATTTCAGGTGGACAAGCGAGTTCTCCTTGGAGTAACTATGGCCCCAGCTGCACTGAACACCCGCTCTAATGCAACACTACTGGCCGGGCAGGACAGCTTCTCCATTGCAAACTTGGCAAGTTGCGGTGACACATCCAGTCCAGTGTATCTTCTACTTGGGGTGGAAGAGTGCTGTCCAAGTAGGCCACCACCTGCTGGTTCAGAGTCTGCTCCAGGTCCTGCTGCTGCTTCTGAGTACTCTCCTTACTAGGCGGGTGAAGGAAGTTGCTCATCAATGACTCCAGATTTAGGCTGCTGCTGATGGAGCTGCTACTGCTCATACCCTCCCACTTCCTCACAGCAGTCGTGGCAGTGGTACATGAGCGATGAGGAACCCCCCCGGTCAGACCTGCCAGAGGATGGACGATGGCACATATAGGCAGCGGTCAACTGACTACATGGGATTTCTCTAAAATACGCGAGTTTCTCCTCCCTCTCGGCAGGCTCCCATTTTGGACCGGTAGCGAGGGTCCAAGAGGGTGGAGAACCAGAAGTCATCCCTCTGCCGGATGGTCACTGTTCGGCTGTCACTAGCCAGGCAAATCAGCATGCTGCTGGCCATCTACGTAAGCGACCCTGGGGGACTCCCTGTCTCCATCTCTACTGTATACTGCCATGGTGTGTCTGCGTCATCTGCCTCGTCTTCCTCATCTCCCTCTACCTCCTCCGGCAGCTCCTGCTCCTCCTCCCCTATCACCTGAGTAGAAAAAAACAATCATTTTGCCAGACACTGCTTGTCCTCCCATGTCCTCCTCCAGTTCAGCCCCCACCGTACTCACGTGGCCGTGAGATGTAGTTGCCACCTCTCCAGTCCCCTGACCAGACAGATTTTGCAGCATCTGTTTCAGGATATGTAGCAGTGGAATGACGTTATTCATCCCATAGTCATGGCGATTGACAAATAATGTGGCCTCCTCAAAGCGCCAGAGAAAACGTCAGGTTTCACGCATGAGCTGCCACTGACTGACTTCAAAATTACACAGGGGGGGTATTCCTGTCTGCTTGGATCATCAAAAAACGATAATGACCTTTCTCTGTTCATAGAGTCGGTCCTACATCTAGAGGCTGGAATTCCAACAGGTGGAAACATTGCATATCGGCATATATTGGGGGATGCCATTCTGCCGCTGTAGCTCAAGGAGGGTGTGCTTCGCTTTGTAGGAATGGATGAAGTGCATGCACCGTTTCCTGGCCATTTTTAGAATGTCTTGCAGATGGGTGGAAGACTTCAGGAACTTTTTGACAACCAGACTGAACACGTGCACCATGCAGGGCGCATGGTTCATCCCTCATTGGTGCAGCTCGAACACTATGTTCCTTCCATTGTCTGTCACCATGGCTCCGATTTGTAGTTGTTGTGGAGAAAGCCACACATTGATTTAATGTTGCATGACGCAGAGCAGTTCCTCCCCTGTGTGACTTCGTTCGCCCAGGCAAAACAGGTGTAGAACCATGTGACACCGCTGTGCCCTGCATATGTGGTATGATGGAGCAGCACTTAGACTTGTGGAGGCTGAGGTGGTGGTGGAGGAGGAGACGGACATTGGCGCAGGAACAGCAGTTTGACATGGAGGAGAAAGCGGCGTCTCCTGTCCAAGTTGCTGGTGTGGCTGGGCAGGAAGCACATTCACTCAGTGGGCCGTAAAGGACATGTACTGTCCCTGACAGTAGTTACAACTTCACACGTCTGCACTGCCGTGCACTTCGGAAGACACTGATAGGCTCAAGGACTGGCCGACCTTCTGTTCTATATATTTGTGCAGGGCTGGTACTGCATTTTTGAAAAATAAATTATGACTTGGGACTCTCCACCTTGGCTTGGCACAAGCCATCAGTCCACCACTTGGAAAGGGAGGGACTGCAGTACTAACAACTTGGACAGGAGCATGGTCAGCTTCTACACCTTAGGATGGTTGGACGCATACTGCTGGCGCCATGAGTGGCGAGGAGTAGTAGCATGTGGACTGGTAGATGATGTCAAAGACAAACAGCTCCCTTCGGCTGAGGTGGTGGAGCCTCGACTGGCTGAAATGGAATGCGTTCCACTGGCTGCTGCTGCTGTTGCTGCACCAGGATGGGCCACCATCCTGAGACACGTTTCTTCCAGGCCACTGGATGGTGACACTGCATGTGTAGACGCAGGGCCATGGTGCCAACATTAGCTCCCTGACCATGCTTCACTTTCTGCCCACAGATTCTACATATACACATATTCGGCTCCTCCGTTGTCTTAGCAAAAAACTACCACACTGCCCAGGAGGTGATTTAACTGCCAACTCTCCGCACTGAGTGACTACTACCGCCACTGTCTCGATGAGTTACTGCGCTGCTACTTTCTTGGACCTGCAAAGCAGGTTTTCTACCCCGTGGCCGTTTGGCTCCCGACCTCGCACTGCTGCCACCCTGCTGACTCACGGCCACACTACCGACTTGCTGGCTGTGCCGCTGCCTGAACCGCAAGCTGATACCCTCTTCTCCCAATGATAAAGCCCTTGCTGCACCCAGCTCCCAAGTGAAATCGGCTACATTGTCAGCGATTTGTGTTTGCCTGTCACTGCTATTCTCCTCAACTGTCTCAGTATACAGAGCCTGACTGCTTGCAACATAGCTTTTCGTGCCACCCTCCACATCACTACGTTCTCGCCTACTGCAAGAAGCAGCAGATGTCTTCCCCACCTCTTCGATGCCACTTAGCTGCTGACTGTCTTCAAAGAGTTTGTCTTCGCTGTATAGTGGCGTTGACCCCAGACTACGTAGTAGATCTCTGGCTGAGGAAACCGAATGGGACAGAGACAGGTTGAGGACAGGTGAGGGCCGCTGACCCGTTCCCGGGCCATGTCAACTAAAGGCTGTATCTGACTTTCCCACCGACACTTGGCTGGGGTTGTCAGATGTCATCTAGGAGGAAGTGGATGACCTAGTCAACCAATCAAGAACCATTGGGTTGCTGGTCAACACACAGCCGCTAGATAACACCAACAGTTCTGGCCTCAACAAGTCACACCTGCTGCGACTTCCCCTTACTGTGCTATGACCTGTGCCTGCTCCAGGAACATTTGTGCCACTGTCACTCGCATATGAAGGGCCTGCAACCTCTGTCTGACATACTATTTGATCAAAAAATTTAATTAAGCCTTGGGTATGAAATACCATACAGAACAACCAGATGTAATTTAGGCGTATATGGGACCAAAAAATAGAGACACCCTGTATTTTAGTCCAAATTAGCCCCACAATCAAGAGGTATGAAATACCTTAGGTATGAAACACACTACAGAAAAAACAGATGTAATTTGGGTGTGTATGGGGCAGAAGTACACCCACCCTGGACTCTAGTGAGAATACCCCACAAACTAAAACAAAATGATAACGCTGGATGAGTAACAAGTGTGTAAATGACACACACTTGTGATGGTCTATCCCCTCAGTCGCTGATAAAATTAGTTTGTTTCATGAGTTCAATATAGTGCAGCAGCAGCTCGAAGCTCATGACAGGACACACGGTGAGAAGTGTGAGAATTTAAGATGGTGTCCGTATTTATAGGGCTGTGACGTCACAGAAGCCCGCTGGTCGCTGATTGGCTTCATGTCTGTACATGTCATTTAGGGTGTTCCTTTCTTCATCCCAGAGTTTTCTGCCCAATGTCACGCCATGTGCTTGCGGCCATTTTACAAAAAAAAAAGACACTCCCGTGAAGTACCATAAACTTTGGCTTCGTGCAGAACCGAAGTTTTCCTGAAATTCTAAACGAATTCCACTTCATTAGAATCGATTCGCCCATCTCTAGTAGTGACCTTGCTGACACATTTGTACGGGCAGTTTCCTTACTGGCACAATTATATGGGTAGTTCTCTTAAGGGCCGTTCAAATGGCTTATTGCTGGGACGGATTCCAGCCGTATTGCAGCGCAGTACTGCGTGCAATACGGCTGAAATCCGTCCCTGCCATTACAGTAATCCACAGTTCTCATAGAGAACTGTGGATTCTGTCTCTACTCCCCGCTCGGCGAATACGCCGGGCGGCGCGAAAGTGACATTCATTATCCCGGCGGGATACGCGCCGTCGATAATGAAAGTCTATGGGGCTGGCGGCCAGCGCCCCCGCCCGCCCTTACTCAAGTCCTTCTCCATGCCACTTTTACCCAGCGTTTTTCCATGTAACAAGTAATCATGGAATAGATTTTTCCTCCCCATGTGCTTTACCTTGCATTTATCTGTGGTAAACCTCATCTGTCATTTCTCTGCCCAGGCCTCCAACTTATCCAGATCCCTTTGTAATAACACATTATCCTCTATTGTGTCGATTACTTTACAGAGCTTAGTATCATCTGCAAAGATCGATATTCTATTGTGCACTCCATGGTTAAGATCATTAATGAAAATATTAAAGAGTATAGGGCCCAATACTGACCCCTGTGGTACCCCCACTAGTAACAGGGATCCAGTCTGAGTATATACCGTTAATTACCACCCTTTGTTTTCTATCTCTGAGCCAGTTGCTTACCCACTTGCACACATTTTCCCTCAGTCCAAGCATTCTCATTTTACTAACCAACCCTTTATGTGGCACAGTATCAAATGCTTTAGAAAAATCTAGATATATAACATCCAATGCCTCACCCCAATCCAGACTAGAACTAACTTCCTCATAGAAGCTGATGAGATTAGTTTGACAGGACCGATCCTTCAAAAACCCATGCTGGAACAGCGTTATACATTTATTTTCAGTGAGATACTCCAGGATAGCATCTCTAAGAAAACCTTCAAACATTTTACCTACAACAGAGGTTAAACTTACCAGCCTATAGTTTCCATGTGCTTCAGAGATCAATAGCCAAAGAATAGGGAAGGGTATTGACCTTAGACCTGCAGGTCAACAGTCTCAACCTGTGGGTTAAGTAACCCCATCCATCTTATTTGTGTAGAATTCACAGAACAACCACTGAGAGAGAACTCTTAGAACCCCTTAACACTAATTATTAGGTCAATTTATAACCTACCCACTCCTCCCTTATCTCCATGGAGACCACTCCTCAGCTGCCAGCTGCTTATCTCAGTAACTCTTTCAGTACATAGTCTGCATGAATTATAATGATTTGACAATAAAATATCAAGGCAGCAAATATAGTCCAATTTGGCCTACATTTGTTCTGCTTGTCAAACATACACGCTTTTTGTGCAGGACACACAGGATGGTTTACCATGATTTTTCCTCCCAGACGTAGGGGGACATGTATGAAAACTGTCTGGGTTTAAGAATTACTTTGTTGCCCAAAGCAACTAAAAAGAGCTCCTCTTTAATTTTTTCAGAGCACTAAGTGAAATGAAAGGAGAGTGAAGATTGGTTACTATGGACAACAAAGAAAGTCTTACACTTAGACAGTTTTCGTAAATGTGGCCCATAATGCGTATACAACTGGGAAATAAAGCAAACACAGTCCAGTTAGGACTGTATTAGCTCTTTTGATTTCTCTGGTTGTCTATGTATGGTATCTGTTAAGGCACCTTTTTTAACAGTATCTTGACAATATCTGTGTGTGCAGCAAGGACAGCAGCTAGACAGGCTGGGAGTGACTCAATAAGGTCCTGGTAGTTTGTCACAAGTATCTGGAGCCATGCTGACTGCATCCCACAGCTGCTGGAGGGTCATGGGCTAGTATACATAGAGGTAACCAAACGATAGAAGTGGTATTACAGATGCTCAAGTGGGTTCAAGTCTTGGGAATTAAGGGGCCAGGGTAATAACTGGATGTCTTGATCATGTCAGACATTTCTAGCCATGTGACATGTTACATAATCTTGCTGAAAGATCCCATCCAACCCAGGGAACAATATCAGCTTGTATGGATGAGCTTCTCCATCGTATCTTATCTATCCACCTATACACACCTTTGTAGCAGACATTCACCTCTCACATCAATGGCACGTGTTGCTCCACACTTATTCACAATAGCACCATTTATTTACTCACGATACACGTCTACCACAGCAGCATAAACAGTCCATAAACTGCAGATTCAGAAATACTGCCACCCATGACACGAAAGCCAAAAATCATCTCTTTTTGCAGCTCTGATAAATCGCCCCTTTCACCCATGACAGCAGGAAATATGCGCATACAGCCTCTCGCACACTTTAAATACCCACCAAGCCAGCTCATGTTTTCCTTTATGAACTACGTGCTGCTAATATCAATCGTAGGAAGTGGTCGTAATAATCTGACTTGACTTTGTGGAAAAATTGTGCAATATAATATCCTTCTTACCGCAAAGAGTTATGTGAATAATGTGACTGAAAAATATTTTTTTACAGCAGCTAAAACCGTCTAAGTAAAGAGATAATTATTATTAATTAAGCTCCTAGACTAGTACCCATTAAATGTTAGCTTATTAAAATGCATACTAGGATTGTACCTATTGATCATGACGCTCTATTTGGAGAGATTATTTATTTTTTTACCTCATTATTTTATGTTCCTTATGCAGAACCCAGGTGAACTGTTTATTATTCTGTCAAAGGAAATACCAAAGAACACAGAAGTGGAAGTTGAATTGTGTACGAAAAACCAGCTTATTAGGAAAAAGCCAATACAATGTGGTGAAAAAATTCTGTGCCTACAGGCTCTATGTAAGAAACGTTCTTGTGCTTTACTTATTTATTATTATTATTATTATTATTATTATTATTATTACTATTATTATTATTATTACTAGTATAATTCTAAAATAAGATTTCCATATGTCTTCATATTTGATTAGTATAATTTGCCTCCATTGATCTTGATTGAATGATCACTAGGACTCTAGTCACGTGACTTTGATGCTAAATATGCCTAAACCGAGCGAAACCTAGCTTAAAGGGATTTTGCCACGATCTAATGTTGATGTGGGATCCTCCAAAATTAGTATTTAATCACTTGTCTAAATATTTGTCATTAAAAAAAGTGAAGCCTGTGACAGCTACAGCATTAATTCCATGCCATGAGTTTCCTGACAGTTTACATTAGACATGACCAGGACACTGACAGGAGCTGATCTTGCATGGTTTGAACTTCTTATCTGATGGCAGGGAACATGAACGAGCTCTGTAGGGACTGGGGAAAAAAGTCTCTGTCTCCTGTCTAGAGAATTCACTGCTTGTAATGTAATGAGCTGAGCAAAAATGCAAAAGCTCCCTTGGCTCACTGCTCATCCCTTCTTCCTCCCCGAGTCCAGCAGTTTGTGAAGGAATTAAAGAAACCTGCCTGCCTGGAGATAATCTTCTCTCCTGAGCAGATAAGTGGGAGAAAACAAAACCCAATAACTTGTGCACAGTAGTAATTCTCTGTGATTTAGAAAAACAATGTTTGCTCAACTAGAGAGACTGAGCCTCGGGAACATGCATGGGAGGTGGTACTATGACATCACAGAGGAGGCACTTGTTTTATAAACACAGAAACACCCCACCCCTCTTTTCAAAGCTCAAGGCTCAAGTTCAGCCTTAGCTGAGGAAATCACTTCTTGGCAAAACCCCTTTAACCAGTGAACAAAATAATGTACATGAAAGAAAAAGATGCAATTCAAAACATAGTTATAAATAACAAATGAGAGTTCACACAAGTTTCTTTTTAGTATGTGAGGGTCATATCTACAAATATCTTTATTAGAAGCAAAGTGATTGTGTCTGGGTCTAGTAGAGGACCATATGAATTGGAGGCTGCAGCCCCGAGAAGATACACTGCCCTTGTTTCTTTTGGAAATGCAATGTGCTCAACTAAATTAAAAAGTGTACATTAGATTACTGTGGTGACAGCATCGGAGTTTAAATGGCATAGTTCCCGGAGAAATTTGCTTACACATGCAGGATTCTGCAATGCAGTTTACAGCTTTTTATTTCTAATAAAACAATGTGTAAATAATTTAGAAAACAATCTGATAATTAATCTGTCAATTTATGCCCTGTAGCTCACTTTGAATTTACTATGTGCTCTGTTTATTGAGAATTCAATGTGCTTATAGGATAAAATCTAAATTACCAACGACACTCGCAGACTTCAATATGCCAAAAAACAAGTTTTATTCATTAGAACATTTGAAGTACATCATACAAATTCATGATCCGGGTAGATAACATTTTTGTTTAGCATTGAGCATTATACCGAACGTTTTTTTCCCAAATGGACCTTTGTCGAGGTTATCTTTCAACAGAATCTCCACTGTAGAACCCAGGTTTCTAGAACCGTTTCATTGCCATTGTACAAGTATAATAATAAAACACTACAAATTTAAACATAACTGGAATAAATGCTTCCTTAAAGGGGGTTTACCACAATCTCATTTCATATCTCCTATATCCAGCTTACATATCATGTGACCCAGCGGGATAACATCTCCATGCCTTTCCTCGGTCTAGTCCATGAAAGGTGTGTTTATGTACAGCCTTGGGAGTAGCTGAGATATAAAGTTTTTGCCTCCAGGCACAAGGGTCCTAGGTTCAAATCCCTGCAGGAACCAAACCTGTGGGGGTTTTTTTCTCTTAATCAATGCACAGACCTGATTGACTTTTTTTTTTATTTGCACTGTTTGACTTATTACTAAGGAGTACAGAGGACAAGAGTATAATGACAGCACCTGGGCATTGAACACTCAGTAGCTGCCTAAGCGGAGAGGGGAGGTCTGAGCAGGTCTGACAAGGACTGAGGAGCTCTCAGTCCTGGTCGTATCCCCCACAGACACGCTGTAAACAAGGGATCACTAAAGGAGCAGCTAAAACAAAAACGGGGCAGAATTTTTAATAATAATGAATGGTGAAAATGTTTGTTATTTCATTTGCAAGCTTCCCACATCAATTTTACTTTGTGGCGAAACCCCTTTAAAGTCTCATCTACTATAAAATAACATTATTTATACCAAACAGTGATCACCGAAGAAAAAAAATACCAGCAATATAACATTTTTAGTCCCTTCACATACCAAAAAATTGGAATAAAAAGAGATCAAAAAGTTATCTGTATCCCTAAACGGTAGCAATAAAAATTACACTTCAACCAATAAGGAATAAATTCACACTCAGTTCCATAGATGGAAAACCGTAGTAAGTTATTGGTCATACAAAGTGACGGTTCAATGCAAATTTTAAAAGTACTAAAAAATAATAAACTCTAAAAATTTTAAATCATCAGAATCATATTCACCTGCAGTATACAGATAATATGTCATTTGAACTGCACAGGGAACTTCATAAAAATGACCCACCCTCTGCAAAAATGGGGCAAAAAATTGAGCCCTCATTTGTAGACAAAACAAATAAAAAAGTTATGGCTCTTGGAAGGTGGAAAAATACCACCTAACAAACAAAAATGAATGAGTCAGGAATGGTTTAAAGGGTGTTACTTCATAAATACACACTATATTTTTTTTGTATAGGGTACTCTATGTATTGTGTCGTGCCTTATTGTGTTTATCAACAGAAGCTAGGCTTCTAGGCAAGAATATCTCCCAAATATAGCATAGAAAATCCAAGAGAAAATTAATCTGTATATCTTCTTTCATATTTCAAAAGAGGTACACTGCTACGGGTGAAAAGATATGTGTAATATACATTTTACATACATAGTCCCTGTGTATGTCATCTAAGCTGACTCACTTTGCAGCACATTAAACAATACTGATTTCCTTAAGGGATGCACTTGGTTAGAGTGAATCAATATGTGCACTGTTCCAGAAAATGTTGTGTAATTTATCTTCCATGGTCAATAAAACACACCTATAAAGAGTTAAAGTAGTGAGTTATTTTCATACAGTGCTTTGAAAAATATTTGTCCATGTCAACGGATGTTATATTAGACAAGAGGGGCTTCAGTAAACAACTACATTGGTCCCACAAGTTACAATAGCAATAATTTCTCCATGCAATGGTACTTCTTTGGGATATTATGGGCGATATGTATGTTTTTTGGCGCTTAGACGCCAATTTTTATGCACATTATAATAGTGTAGAATGCGCCTGAATCTATGAACCTGGTCTACTGCGAGTCATAAATCAGGTGCATTCTAGCGCTAACACGACAATTCTTGCTCAGATAAACTACTTTAAAAGTAGTTTACCTGTTTCATGTGGAAAAATATAGCGGCCATTCATACATATCCCTCTATGTCTTTAAACCACACTCACCATACAATGTCAGAGACACTGCTGATCTACAGCACATGTGATTGGTGGATGATCCGACCAATGATCATGAACATTTACATGTAATACATCTGTATTAGTGAAGTACATGCAGTGAATGGGGTAAAGTAGAACATCTCTAAAGTACAGTGCGGTACGACATGTCCTGTACTGCTCTTTACATGTGCCATGTAAATGGCAAATTTAGACAGCAGGGGCAACATGTATGAACGGGGCTACACCAGAAGTCTGGCATCTTATCAGCCTGAAAACCAGCGCAGCCCCGTTCAATCTATTTTTAAACAGACGCACTTGAATATTAGGTGCATTACAGAGTGCCCACAACACTTTGTAATGTGCCTGAGATCGGGGGCGTGCTGGATGCAGGGCGCACTACAACTTTACGAATTTACACATTTATAGCTTTACTACGGCAAATCCAGGCGCATTACTGCTGGAACAGGTAAACCACTTTCAAAGTAGTTTACTTGAGCCAGAAATGTCGCATTGTAGCTAGAAAGCGCTAAATCTATGACCCGTAGTAGAACAGGTTCATAGATTCAGCCGCATTCTATGCTACAAATGTGCGTAAAAAAGGACCGTCAGTCCTTGAACATTGCGCCTTTGCACCAAAAATCATACATGTCGCTCCAGGTGAGGGCTGTATTTTATGGTACATTGTGTTTAAAGTACTTACCAAAAAGAAGCTCTTGTCCTTAACATAGACAACGATTTCCAACTTCCAGCAGATCTTTCTAATGTTATGTGTAAGGACTTGCTTTGTTTCTGTTAATTATCTGCTTTATTTTCTCTAATCTTCATTTTGAATTATGTTAGGTGACATTTTGGTGCTTCAGAACCATTTACTAGTTTTCTATAGGTTTACGGTTTCAACATAAAATGATCATCCTGCAACCAATTAATATTGCATGTTAAAAGACCACCTTAATCATGTAATTAGGAAACATAATCATTGATGACAACCTGTGAGCTCTTCCAACAAATAGAGCTGGCAGCATCTACTGATAACTGCTGCTCCACTGATTTTATGGCTTTTCATTTTTGTCTTGCAATCTCCCCCTATTAGTTTTTGCACCAGTATTCTGATGAACTCTTAAACTGTCTAGGGTTTGGTCTCCACTGCTCAGTTTTGAATTGGGGGAGCCTTTAGTGGTGACAACTCCAGTGCATAGGATTTTTGTCAGCTGTCAAGGAACAGAAGTTAAAGCCTAATTGTGTTATCTAGCTAGTCCTTGATCCAAAAATACAAATACAGGTCTACATGCCGATGATTGCAGAAAAGCAAGATTCACATTTTCAAAAGATTTAGTCCAGTCATGACCATAAAAGGCGCTGAGCAGGATCACTGTCCCACAGGGAAATTGGAGTGTCCCCCGAGTGGCCTTTGAGAATGCCAGACCTGGACCTTGCTTTTCAATTGTATATGAAACCTTAGGAGAGGCAGAGAGAAAGAGGCACAATGCAAGAGGCAGAGTATAAGAGGCATGTACAGAAGCGTTAGTGTGGGCACCCCAGAATAAACTCCTGTGATAGGCACCAGAATCAACTGCATTGGCGGCCCTAAGACTGAACTCCACTTGTGGGCCCCAGAATTAACTTCACTGGTGGACCCAAAAAATGAACTCCACTATTGGGCCCCATAATTAACTCCATTGGTGGGCCCTAGCACCTAAGTCTGACACTGACACTGGGGCAGGTTCAAAGGTTGCTTGAAATAATTGCTGTTTCAATGGTGAAACCAGCAAATACATTTAAGGAGGAAGTTATTATTCATGTGGGTTATATCTGTGGTGAAAAACTTTGTTCCTTAAATATATAACCATTGTACTTAAATAATTAAAAGAAAATAATGCCATACATTTCCCGCTTACTTTTTGAATTGATGGAAAAAAGTTTTTAAAAAAATTCATGACAAATGCTCCTGGGACTGGTTTTTGCTAATCAGAAATCTTTAATTAAAAATTATGAAATTATTATTAGTAAAAATTTCCTTGAAATTGTACCAAATACCTGTATTTCTTGGCTATTTCTTTTTTTTTAAGGAATAGTTTTTTTTAGAGTTTTATACTTTGTGAGCGTTTTAGAAGCTCAGGGAGTAATATTTTTGGATAAATATACAGTATCTCAAAAAAGTGAGTAACTCAACAAACAGCCATTAATGTCTAAACCGCTGGCAATAATTGAAAATAGACAAATTGTGCCCAACTTGTAATTTTTACTTCCCAGTGTCATATGAATCGTTAGTATAACAGTCTCAGGTGTAAATGCGGAGCATGTGTGTTAAATTTGGGGTTATCGCTCTCACACTCATACTGGTCACTGGAAGTTCAACATGGCACCTCATGGCAAAGAAGTCTCTGAGGATCTGAAAAGAAGAATTGTTATGCTACATAAAGATGCTCTAGGCTAGAAGAAGATCAGAACAGACTTCACCCTGGTCGACCAAAGAATTTGAGTGCATGTGCTCATTGTCATATCCAGAGATTATCATTTTAAAATTTCAAATTGGTCTCCATAGCCGTTGTCCCAGAAGTAATCCTCTTCTAGAGGTCATGCAGAAGAAAGCCTGCAAATAGTTTGCTGAAGACCAGCAGACTAAGGACATGGATTACTGGAACCATGTCCTGTGTCTGAGAAGACCAAAATGAACTTGTTTGGTTCAGATAGTGTCAAGTGTGTGTGGCGGCAGCCAGGTGAGGAATACAAAGACAAGTGTGTCTTGCCTACAGTCAAGCATGGTGGTGGGTGCGTCATGGTTTGGGGCTGCATGAGTGCTGCAGGCTGGGGGGAGCTACAGTTCATTGAGGAAATCCTGAATGCCAACATGTACCGTGACATACTGAGGCAGAGCATGATCCCTTCCCTTCATAAACTGAGCCACAAGGCAGTATTCCAACATGGTAACAATCCCAAGCACACCTACATGACGACCCCTGCCTTGCTAAAAAATGAGGGTAAAGGTGCTAGACTGGCCAAGCATGTATCCAGACATAAACCCTATTGAGCATCGGTGGAGCATCCTCAAACGAAAGGTGGAGGAACGCAAAGTCTATAACATTCACTAGCTTCATGATGTCATCAGGGAAGAGTGAAAGAGGATTCCAGTGGCAACCTGTGCAGCTCTGATGAACTCCATACCCAAGAGAGTTAAGGCTGTTGGCTGATAACACTGACAGGTAGTGTTGAGCGATTACGTTGGCCATCGACATCGGTCGATGGTCGTTTAGTCGCCCTTTCATCGAAAAGATATTCGTGGTCGATGATAGATTATGATAGATAACCATTAAAGTCTATGGGAGAGCAACAACCCCTTCATTCTTACACCCAACAGGGTGGAGAAGCTGGAATTAAAATCCACACAGTCAAATGGATCGTGTTTCATCTTAGGCAACACACTTAGGTTATAAAGCCACAGAAAAAAACTCAAAAGACCATTCACTATCCCTGTCTTGTACCACAGCATGAAAATTTAAAACCTGCATCCCCCACAATTAAAAAGTGCCAGAAAGGCGTATGATTTAAACCATTCATTTTACTTAAACTGGACATTGAATATCCCTGTCCGGGAAAACGCAGCATGAGCCCAAACCCTGCATGAACCCCAGATTTAAAAGTGCCGGAAAAAGGAGTCTTTCAACCACCATTTTAGTTGAAACTGGGACATTGACTATCCTGTCCTGGGCACAGCATGGCCCCAAACCTCCCATGACCCCAAAATTAAAAGTGCCGGAAAAAAAGGGTTTTTGAACCACCATTTTAGTTTTCATGGACATTGACTATACATGTCCTGGCCACAGCATGACCCCCAAACCTGCTTGACCCCAGATAAAAAGTCCCGGAAAAAAGGAGTCTTTCAACCACCATTTTAGTTTCACTGGACATATACTGTCCTGCCCTGGGTAGCCCCTTGCCCCTCCGTATGAGTGCGGACCATTGAGCTTCACTTGGAAATATGGTGGGTTAACGCTCCTGTTCCACCCAGGTGGCCTTTTTCTTGGCATTCTTTTCTCTTTTTACTAAGGCTGGAGGAAATTGTCTCTGTTCTTTGTTCTCTGTCGTGCTCCATACTCCATGTCCTTGAATAACCTACATCTGGTCAGTTTTCCTGTACCTCCCTTGTACAATTCAGAGGAATTTTTTTACCAGTTATTTTGTAATGTAAGTTTTTGTAGTTTAATTTAGAAAAACCATTTTTAAAATAGGATGGAATTTCCCCCCATCTCTTTGTTTCTCTTTTTTTAATTGTATTAAAATGGGTTGTCTAAATAAGGGTTTGATGTTATGTTAAAAGTCTTGAAAAAACAAGTCTTTTTTGCAATGTCTTAACAGTGTCCTACCTTTTCCCTTTTTCTGACAGCCCCATCCCCTTTGCCCTCTTGACAATTGTGAAGAACAAAGTCGTTGAAAACAACATTTTTTTTATATAGGACCTGTAGTTAGCTGCTTGTACGTAAAATCCCCCCAAAAAAATTAAAAGCATGCCCCTTGACCCCTTTGGACAATTGTAAAGAAGAAATGCCCTTTTGAAAAAAAACATTTTTTTAAATGGCCCTGTGTTTTGTGCATTTCAAGAGTGCCCCAAAAAAATAAAAAAATGATTCGCCACTGAAAAAAAATTGTGAGGGAGAAATCCCCTTAGAAGCCACATTTCTTTTCCCAAGGGGGACATGATTATTGTTTATTAAAAGAAAACATGCCCCCCAAAAAATTTTAAAAAAAGTTTTTCAGCCCTTTAAAAAATTGTGAGGGAGAAATGCACTTAAAAGCAATTTCTTTCCCAAAGGCCCTGATTATTGCTGTATTCACAGTACATGCCCCCAAAAAATTTAAATTGATTCTCAGCCATATTGAAAATTTGGGGAGAAATCCCTTTAAAAAAGCCACTTTTCTTTTCCCAAAGGCCCATAATTTAGCTGTATCTACAGAAATTTTGACTCAAAACCTTGACAATGCGAAAACTTCAAAAAGAAAAAAGTGAGTAAATGGAATCGGTGTTGTATGAAACCTTGTGTCTTTTACGTCTCCTCACAGAAAAAACCAGCAAATGAACTGTTGGGGAAAAAAAGAATAAAAAATTTTCAGAAGAAATGATATTTTAAAAAAAAGTTTTAAGAGGGGCCATTTCTGTTTGAAGAGGAATGTGAAGTGCGGCACTAAAACGGTGACCTCGGCAAATTTGGGGCCACCCATCAAGAGATCCATGCCTGATTCATTTGTGAAAGTTCAAACGATCCACATTATCTGTGGGGAAACCGGGTGGTTTTTTGTAATGATTCTCCAGCGTGTGAAGGGGTCCGCCAGATATGACGCTGGCTGTGGGAGGGGCAAAAAAACCCCCCTTGGTTTTTGGGGGAGCGAGTCGGGCCATTGTCCATTTTTGGTACCAGAAATCTTTTTTGGGGCCCCAAAAAATCCAAAAAACATCGGTGTTGAGACGAGATAGTCGTGAACCCCTGATCTTAAGTGGTCTTGTGTGTTGGATGTGTGCCCCGATTGCATTTCGTTGGTGAGGTGGTAAATAAGATTGCCAGAGGGCAACCATTAGGCTTCTGCCACCTTGCTGCTGCTGCCGCTACGGCTACTTGGCACTTACTGCTGTCACATCGCTGATGTTGTTCCCCCGTGAAAATTTTGAAGAACGTGAAGCAGACGCAACAGATGTCCCCAGTTGATCATTCAGCAAGGTCTCCATTTCCTGCATTTTACTCTCTATTTGGGTGGGGGGAAAGGAAGGAAAGTGCTGGTTTTGTTTTGTACGGGGATCCAGGAGGGTGGCCACCAGTAATGTTGTTCATTTTGATGGCCTTAATGCGAGGATCATGTTGGGGGAAAAATGGAGCATCCAAGCCATCATGTGAGAGATGGAGCCTTGATTTCCCCAAGCCTTTGTGGCGGGGGCACTAGCAAAATGATCTTCTCATCTTCCTCCTCCGCCTCAAATTCACGCCAACCTTTCTTTCCAAGGCAGGGACGTCGGTATCGTCGGTGTCTAGGAATACCCCCTCCGCCTCCTCCTCCGCTTCCTCCGGCACAGCTTCAAAAAGGGCCCTGACTTGCCTGAGTTGATGCACCCTGAAGAGCTGATGCACTGCCTTGCACTACCCTGGACCCGAAACCACTGCCTAATGAAGGGCCGATAAATTGAGAAAACTGTCGGGCCTTGTGGATTCAACGGAGAGAAAGGCTCCGTGTCCGAAACTGTGTCCGTCTCCTCCCCGTCGCTGGCGGGACCTGTTGTTTCAGAGTGTTCCAACGATCGTTCCAGAACTTAGAATCACCTCAATGTATGCTGACAAGGGCATCGTCCGCATGAGCATTGTGGTGGCTTCTTCAAAACTGGCAAGAATGGTGCAGAGCTCTTTCACCTGCCTCCACTCTCGGTGGCTCAACACCACGAGGTCCGCAGCTGCTTGTAGGCCATGTGTCACTTCGTACTGCGTAATTTGGGATTGCCTGCTGCACACAATCGCTGGAGCATGTGGAGGTGGAATTCCAGCGTGTTTTTCCAGTCAATGGATGGGGAGGCCGAGCTGACGCTGCAACGCAGCCCGGGGGGGACGAGCAGGGGTTGCGAACGGCGGAAGTGCGAACTTAGACTTTGAGCCTTCCCCAGCAGGCAGTCCAGACCCGGGTAGCTCTTTAGAAATTTCTGGAGGACAAGGTTCATGACATGTGCCAGGCAAGGGATGTGCTCCAGCCTACTGATCTTAAAGGGCGGGCCAGCAGATTTCGCCCGTTATTGCACACCACTTGCCTTGCACAAGGTTCTTGGCCCCAGCCAGCGCCGGCTTTTGCGGAGGCCGTCCACAGTCCTGACCGTGTGTGGACGGTCCAAGCAGATTAAATTTTAAACCCGGCTGGTTTCTTGGGCACGTGATGCACCGGGCCTTGGGGGGGAAAGAACCCTGCACCATCCTGCGGTTTTTTAAAAGGGTGCGCCCCAGCCTGGAGCCACCCTCCCCCAGAGACATCCACCCAGCTACCCAGTAGCTGTCCAAGATTTTAGCGGCTTTGGGGGTTAATTTCCACTTTTCGGGGTTTAGATGGGCTTTTCCGGCCACAGAGCAGACAACGCGCTTGAAATTTTTGACTGTGGCTGGCCCCGGCGGGACGGCTTTTTGGCAAAAAAATGCCCGCCGGATCTGGTATTGGGGGCAGGAGGGCCATGACTGGCGGAACCCTTTTGTGTCCCCAGACGGAAAGGCAACATTTCCCAAGGGCCCAAAAAGCCTGGTATGCCGAATTCGGTTTTTTGGCTTTGGGAGGGTTTTGGGGGGTTTTTTAAAAGTGTTTTTTTGCTCAAAACCTGGAAGACAAAAAGCTAGTGCTAGACTGGCTCCCCAGGTCGTAAAACTGGCGGAATGAGAAGGGGTGGAGGGGTTTGGTGGTGCGGTGGTACTGGGCGTGGTGGGGGTAAAAGGGGGTGACCCCTGATCATGATCTGAGAGACAGGGGCAGCTGAGGAACGTTGGTGGTGGCGGAGGGGGGGAAAGCGGACAGAGGGTGTGAAGTGGTTGGAGCCGGGCTTCGTCGGGCCTTTTTTTGGGCCCAAAGGTTTTTGCCCCCTTTAAACTATGCATTCGCTGCATGTGATAGCATGTTGGTGGTGGGTTTAAAAACCCTAAGGTTCTTGCCCCTTCTTATGGTTTACGGCAAAGGGGCATTGACATTGCTGGGTGAATCAGAGGCTTGCTCAAGAAGGCCCGATTGAGGGTCCTGGACCCTTTTTGAGGCTATAAGCGGGAGCGGGGGGTTTGCGTGACCGTTGGGTAGCGGAATCATATCGTGGACTTCTGCGACCCCCCTCTCCCTTTTTTTTTGGGGGGAACCCCTTCTGACAACCCATCGTCTTCCTCCCCCGTCCCGTGATAAGCGCTGCAAGAAATTCTGCTGAAAAGCCCCGTTGGATCCGAAGTATCATATCTCATCAACACAGGTGACTTCGTCGTCCTACTTCTGCATCCGGAGTGCGGGTTACAAGCAAGAGGGACGCAAGGGGTTGCCGACCGCCCCGGGTTTTTTTCCCATTTTCCGGCTTCCTTTCCTCCCCTTGATGGCTCAGTAAAGGGTCAGAGCAGAGAAAATCATTTTTGGGCCCCTTGATCTTTTGCATGCCTTTGACCCAACGATTTTTTCATCAAAAAGGTTTCAGAAAAGGATTTTCCCGAGGGTGGGTACAGGTTGCCCCTTTTGGGTGCTTCATGTTGGCGGATGCCGGACGAAAATTTTGGCCTGCTGGGGGACGAGGAGGGAAAAAAAGCTGGTGCAGGGTTTCATTAACCACTAAGGACAGATTGGCGACGCTGTTTTTTACTGGATTTTACAGGGCCCCGCCCGCGATGACAGGCTCGGTCTGCAACCCCGATCGCGGCAGCGTTTTTTTCGCCGCACTGGAAGGAGCCCTTTCTCTCGTACCCTACCTCCAGTCCTACCCCCCCTTTTTTCGCTTTCACCTGCATTTCGTCCGTGTTCAAAAAGATAAAAAAATTTTAGAAGTTTGGAAGAGTTTTGGGAAAGTCTTTATTAAAAAAGGAAAAACCCCAGTATTTCAAAACCCTCAAATCAAAACAAAATTCTGTTTCAATTTAACTGCAAGTGATCTATCACAAAGCGGCCTGCGCCAAAGTGAAAAAAAAAGTATCTGAAATGTATTGGATGATAAAGGTATTTTTTGGGACCTTTCAATTACCTGTGGTGACTACAAATTGCTGTATTCCAAATTTTAAATGCAAAGGGGCCTCAATGAACAAAGCTGTAGTGCGCCAAAGTAAAAAAAAAGTATCTGTAATGTTTCGGATAATAAAGGTATTTTTTTGGACCCATCAATTCACCGTGGTGCTAAAAATTGGTATTCACATTTAAATGCAAAATGTCAATGAACAAAGTGTGTGCGCCAATCAAAAAAAAAGTATCTGAAAATTTAAATTGGATAATACAAGGTTTTTTGGCACTATCAACCTGTGTGACTACAAAATTGGGGATTCTAATTTAACTGCAAGGTGGATATACCCAAAAAAGGTGGAATGGGCAAAATTGAAATGAACACCCTATTGAAATGTAACTGATAAATTTAAAGTTTTTGGGTTTTCACCCAAAAAAGGACCTGCAGTTACTAAAAATAGTGATCCTAATATAAGTTCAGGTTGCCCAATATCCGGAAATTTTCTAGAAAACTGTTAAAATAATAAAGCTTTTGCGTGCAATGTCTACACTAATTTTGGGTAAAATTTTATCAGTATTCTTTTTGAGCTTGCTGTGTTCGCCCGGGGCCCCCCCCCCCCCCCGTTCCCCCCGTGTTTCAGCGGGATGCCCCTTTAAAAATTCTTTACCTAATACATAAAATTTTCCCAAATTTCTTTTTTAAATAGTTGTAAGGACACAGCTAACAGTAGAGCTTTTCGGGAAGAAATAAAAAAATTTTGTGAGCTTTTTTGGAACGGGGAGGGCAGTCCTAATGTTTGAAACGCTGAGAGAACGGGGCTGAACGGAAGGGTGTTTATGTAAAACGAGGTCATGTGTTTTTTCCACCCAATCGCAACCATAAATCCCCAGTCATGAGTCGCACCAAATCCCCCGCTTATTCTGTAAGTGATTTGTGGCGCAAAATGACAGGAAGCCCCAAAAATGGCGCGATTTTAATAGATGATGCACAGATTTTAACCTAAATTATCGCATGATCTAAAAATTTCGATCAACATAAAAACTGTGCCGATTTCAACTTTGTCGATAATAATCGCTCAACACTACTGACAGGTCACAGAAGAGGACTAAACAGAGGCAACGGACCAGCATTATTTGAGGTATGCATCTAGCCCCAGGTTTCAAACATATCCCTATGACAACCGAAATTAACGTCAAGCAGTGATATCAAGTTTACGAACGCCTTGTTCCTCATCTGAGATGCGGCCACATTTTACCTCGGCTCCTGCGGACCAGCTCCGAACCGACCGGCCACACCTGATTTGCGGACCCCCGAGCGATCACTCAGGACGGGGACAGAGCCAGCATCACCTGGATCCTGCAGGGAAGTCACGCATCACCCCGGAGGATGAGGAGTTCAGCGGTAACTCCGCCGGCCTTGCCGTTTGCTGCGGCGGCCATTTTGTTTCACACGCTGCTACACCGCATTGCTGCGCTCCATCCCCAGCCGCCTGTTAACGCTGCGCTTAGCAGAGTGCCCAACCGCATAACTAGCGGACATCTCCCCTGTTGCTGGCTCTCACACCTAACTGGGGCCGAGGGCACCGAGCTGATAGAGGTGGATACCACCCCCCGCCATCACCGCAAACAACGTGAGGTGGAGTGCACGCCTCAGGCCTGCATCTGAACCCGGCCTGCGCACTCATATCTCTGGGGGATCACTGGAGCACCACCGCTCACTGCATAGAGTGGTCTGGGGGATAGTAACGGGACTTAAACCACCATTTTAGGGGACTGCGCAGCACGACCCCCCCCCCCCCTCCTTCTCCTCCGCATCCACTGCTGGTGGTGGGAACAGCGGCCATATTGGCCAGACAACTGTGGCACACACAGGAGGAGATCGGCAGGCAGTCGCAGGACTCACTAGCCCTACTCCTACAACAGGACCACCAATACTAAGCCAGTTCTAATTGCTGCCACCTTGACCACTTTCTCTTACCTGAGTCTCTGGAATTTGATAACACCATCAGCTGCCCCCCCAGGGCACTTTGCTGCACATTGCTCCTAGAGCTCATATTCAGCCCCATACAGTACCAGCCAGAGAGTGCCTCCATATACAGTACCAGCCAGAGAGTGCCTCCATCTACAATACCAGCCAGAGAGTGCCTCCATCAACTGTCCCAGCCAGAGAGTGCCTCCATCAACTGTCCCAGCCAGAGAGTGCCTCCATAAACAGTACCAGCCAGAGAGTGCCTCCATCACCTGTCCCAGCCAGAGTGCCTCCATTTACAATACCAGCCAGAGAGTGCCTCCATCAACTGTCCCAGCCAGAGAGTGCCTCCATATACAGTACCAGCCAGAGAGTGCCTCCATCACCTGTCCCAGTCAGAGTGCCACCATCTACAATACCAGCCAGAGAGTGCCTCCATCAACTGTCCCAGCCAGAGAGTGCCTCCATCAACTGTCCCAGCCAGAGAGTGCCACCATATACAGTACCAGCCAGAGAGTGCCTCTATCTACTGTCCCAGCTAGAGAGTGCCTCCATCAACTGTCCCAGCCAGAGAGTGCCTCAATCTACAATACCAGCCAGAGAGTGCCTCCATCAACTGTCCCAGCCAGAAAGCGCCTCCATATACAGTACCAGCCAGAGAGTGCCTCCATCACCTGTCCCAGCCAGAGTGCCTCCATAAAATGTCCAAGCCAGTGAGTGCCTCCATCAACTGTCCCAGCCAGAGATGCCTCCATCACCTGTCCCAGCCAGAGAATGCCTCCATCAACTGTCCCAGCCGAGAGCGCCTCCATACCTGTCCAGCCAGAGAGTGCCTCCATCACCTATCCCAGCCAGAGAGTGCCTCCATCTACAATACCAGCCAGAGAGCGCCTCCATATACAGTACCAGCCAGAGAGTGCCTCCATCACCTGTCCCAGCCAGAGAGTGCCTCCATCAACTGTCCCAGCCAGAGAGCGCCTCCATCACCGTCCAGCCAGAGAGTGCCTCATCACCTATCCAGCCAGAGAGTGCCTCCCATCAACAATACCAGCCCGAGAGCGCCCCCATTACAGTACCAGCCAGAGGGGTCCTCCATCAACTGTCCCAGCCAGGCCCCCCTTACGTCCCCGCCCGAAAGGGGCCTCCATCAACTGTCCCAGCCAAGATGCCTCCAAATTAAGTCCCAGCGTGAGGCCTCCATCAATGCCAGCCCGAGAGTGTCCATCACCGTCCCCCCAAAGTGCCTCCCTTCCCAAAACCAGCCCGAAGTGCCTCCATTAAAAGTCCCCCAAGAGCCCCATATACAGTACCCGCCAAA
>JAODAL010026260.1:0-57097 GCA_025379985.1 Phyllomedusa bahiana
GGCGGGTTTCTGTGGGCTGCTCCTGCTGTGCACCAGTTACTAAGCAACCGAAGGTGGTCCATTGATGCGTGTGGACAGCCAGAGCCCACAGAGGAGCCGCGCAGGCCCTGGTGCCGCCACAGATGTCAGTACTGACGACACAGCGGGCTGCACATAGAGCAAAGCACCCACACCGGTCACCGTGCCCATGGCGGCCCTGACCATCACCCCCACAAGCTTCTCCAGCTGCCGGCGTGCTGCGGTGACGTCCCCCTCCCCCTGCTACGATGAAGGCGGTCCCCAAAGACACCTGCTGATAGACTCGCCCTTATCTCCTCAACAAAGCAATGTATTTGGAAAAACGCTTCATTTACTGTTCCCTACATGTAGAAAGCTAATCTGTGTAGTAAAAACCTTCTAGAGGAAATGTCTCCCACACTGCTTTCAAAACCAAAAGCACTCCAAGCACCCTGTCCTCCCTGTCAAGATCGGGGTGTTTACAATCGGCTCTGTACAAAGCTCCTGATTACTTTTGACCTGAGAGCAAGATGTTATTTAAAGTCCAGAGAAGCTTCAAGCTAAAGAAAAACAAAAGTAAGTAGTGAAAATTTTAAAAACGGCGTTTTGAGTTCCATGTGAACAAACTTCTTAGATCTGTTTGGAAATCCCCCTAGATCAGGGGTCAAACTGGGGGGCCCTCCCTGTTGGGAAACTACACCCCCCATCTTTCCCCACTGTTAAATTATAAAATGCATGAGGGAGTTGTAGTTTTTCTCACACGGGGGGCCGCGTTTAACCTGTGGGCAGATGGACCCAAACACGCATCTAACAATGACTGTATATTTTACACTGCTCCAATGTAAAAACACGTATCGGCTTTTTCCCCGAGTGATCGCCAGCGCTGCCCTTGCTCTTTTTCGGATCCTTCCAGGAATTGTCAAGTTCAATTCTTGGTCTGAAAGACGCAGCAGGAGCCCGAAATAACCCTAGGTGCGACCCCGCCCTCCAAAAACTATACAAACACATCGTTGTGTGGGTACGTGTGGAATCAGTTTAGGGTCCAATCGCCGCTGCGTTTTTGGACGTGATTTTCTAATCCAAAATCGGATCTGAAAACGCTGTGCGAACAAGCCCTTGATCTCCTTTGTTAGATCAGATAACACTCAAGCTGTCAAGCTGGTGGCAATTCTGCGTGCCACCCTGTGTGATGACGTCATCCCTGCTATTAGATAAGTAAAAACAGCAGGGGCAAGCAAGGCAGAGCAGGTCTGTAACCTAGAGAAGCTTGAGTGCACTCAGAGCTGATAAAATCACTTCTGTCTCCTCAACAAAGAAAAATAAAGCAATACACTTGAAAAATGTCTTCATTTACTGTTCCCTACATGTTGACAGCTAATCTTTGTAGTGAGACAACCCATCTAAAGGGGTTGTCACACTACACTTTTTCAGAGTCAAAAGCTGCTTTCACGCATGCATTCTGTCTCTCCCTTGTCAGGCTCTGCGGGGTTCTTTGGCAGTGATTACCATGTCCGCTCTGTATGCAAAGGTCTGCTAATTACTGAGAGCAGGAGATGTTTATCTAAAGTCCAGAGATGCTTCAGATCTAAAGGAAACAAAAGCAATGAGTCTCCTTTGTTTGTTAGATGAGATAACAAGCATGCAGTAGTTCTGTATGCTGACCTGTGTGATGTCATCCCCACTGCTATCAGATAAGACAAAAGAGCAGGGCACAGCAGGTCGGTGACCTAGAGAAGCTTGAGTGCACGAAGAGCTAATAAAATCACCTTTATCTCCTCAACACAGAAAAATACACAAAGTAATATATTTGGAAAAAGTATTTACGGTTCCCTACAAGTTGAAAGCTAATCTTTGTAGTGGGACAACCCCTTTAAGTTCACATGATGTTTGTCCACTAGTCTGACGTATACATTTTTAGGGTATGCTCACACGGCCTATTTTGGGGAGTATTTCGCGGCGTATTCCGCTTAATACGTGGGGGAATGCACCCCATAATTACGGTAATCCTACAGAACTATGGATTACGCCTCGTCCCCCCACACATACAATACGACTGTAGTGTACGCACAGGGAGATAAGTGACATGTCAATTATTCGCGGTGATTACGTGCCGCGAGTAATGAATGTCAATGGGTCTGGCATGCTGCCACCCCCTCCCCACACCCCCACCCACCACCACCACTACCACTGCGGGAGTAAGCGCTGATCAGCGCAAGCTCCCGAAACACACGATGTATTGCGGCGCGTACTATATGCACCGCAATACATCGTGTGAACATACCCTTAAAGGGGTTGTCTCGCTACAAAGAATAGCTTTCAAATTGTAGGGAACACAAAATAAAGACATTTTCCAAATATATTGCATTGTTCCTCTGTTTTCCCTAAAGAGATACAAGTGAATTTATTACCTCAGTGGCTATTTCAGTTCCCTCAGTAACCGACCTGTAAACAAATCTCCCCTGGCTGTTTGTTCAATGAGATAACAGAGAGTGAGTCATCACACAGGTCTGCAGTGTCAGTCAGTGTCCTGTGCTGCCAGACAGTAAAAAGCTTGATTTATCTCAAGTAAACAGCTCTGTAATTAGGGCTTTTTTTTTTGGGATCAGATAAGAAGTCCTTTGAGTAGTTTGAGAACTAATCTAATCTAATTAGCATCTGAAAGCACAACATAGCTGTACAAGCAAGGAGCTTATGCAAATTAGTATGAACCAGTAAGTGACATAGAATTTCTTTCATGCAAAAAATCAAACCCTGATGGGAGACAAATCCTTTAAGATAAAAACTTGTGCTTACATGTATACAATCACTTCTGTGGCCTAAGGTATCGCCACAGTCTGTCTCTGGTATCTGCCTCATGACCGGATGTCGTTGACTAATGTTAGACGCACTGTGCTTTTGCTTTTTCAAGTTGATCAAATACATTACTGTGAGTGTAAGTGTATGCCAGTGAAAACATATAGCAGTGAATGTGCCCATGGTAGTAGCCGTACTAAAAATCTAACAAACCCAGCCAAACAAATTGCAGGGGGAAGATGGGTGACGCTCAATAGAGAAGCAAAAACGGTTGTCAAACGTATGCGCAAAATAGTGTCCATTTGGCCCTTGCGGGGTTTAAAATAAAAATGCTCTGCAGTCGGGGCTGTGGAGTCGTGCAATTTTGCAGGCTGGGAATCCATAAAATGGACCGCCCAACCCCAAAATATATAATAAGTTGGTCCATTATTCGATGAAAAGAGCAAGAGGAATTGGGTCCGGTCAGTGCACTGCTCCCATACTTCAGCCTTATCACATGAGGAGTGAAATTTTGATGACAGGAGCAGGGCAAAGCGCTGCCCCGGGGGGAAAAGATTCCGTTTCAGAAAAACAATTTCAGAAAAAGAAGTAGAAGATTAAAACCATTCAAAAAACTGACGTGGCTGAGGCAATTCCTTTATCCCTGACATTTTTAGAGATGTTGTCCCTTGTCACCACTTGGCCCCCAAACCCCCAAGTTAGGAAGGGGCCCTTTTCTCACCCGGAAATAATGAGAATAAATTTGGAGTCATGATGCAGGACCTAAAGGAGGCAATACTATTTCGCAGAACAAATTCAAACTTCAAAAATTTCCTCAGTGTTTTGCAAAATTTATAATTTTTTGTTTTTCTAAAGTCAACCAAAAAATAATATTTTACACTGAAAGCAAAAGGGTAACAATGTTTTAAAAATTGTGACTCTCAGGCTCCATATCTCACTTTCCACACAGCTTTGTACATGAAACTACGTAATTTTTATACATTTTCTTACCTACTTTTCATAAAAATTTTCACTGCTTGTTCGGGAATTCTTTCCCGTAACGCATTTTTACTGTTTTGCCCTAAAAAACAAAAAAGTTTTTTTTTTATTATTTTTTAGTATTTGTGAAATCCCCCCCCTTTGGTTTTTAATACTGCCTGAACCTTCTGGCTCTGGGTCAATCAAGCATAAACTTGACCATATCTGATCCCACCCCCTTCAAAAACACCCAATTTTTGGTGCAGACTTTGGGGCTTTGATACAAATAACTTTTTTTTCCAAATCTACCCCCAAGTTTCAAAATATCAAAACATTGTTACCCTTTTCCTGTCATTGTTGTTCTAACCTAAATACTTGTTATTGTATCATAAGGGTTGAAAAACCCCGCCCTGATTTTTTACCCCCCTTTCCCTACAGTAAAGAAATTCCTTTAAACATGCCCTTTTATAAAGGGGTCAGGAGTGGGAAATTTTTGGGAAATTGAGGAGTGGGAGTGGGGGCCTTTTGGCTTGCCGACTCCACACCCCTTCGCAGTGGGGTCAAATGTGATTTTGAACCTGGGTTTACTATCATCTGCCCTAAACGGGACAAAAGCCCTCCCCCAATCGGGGTTTGCAAAAAGGCGGGGAGCACCTTCGAAATAAAAAAAGGGGTTTAAAGGGGTTTCAAAAACCTTTTTAAACCCCCCTTCCCCGCCGGAGCCATTTTTTGGCCCTTCTGACAGACCCCTATTTTTGAAATTTTGGCATTTCCCCTTGGGTGAGAATAACTTTTTGAAAAATTTTAACCTACCATGTTTTTCAGAGATTTTTTTTCCCCGTGACACTTTGTTTTTTTAAAAAAAAGTAAAAAAAATTTTTTTGGGGTCCAAAAAATGATTGTTTTTTTTTTGTGAAAAATTCAAATTATGGTGAAAAATTTGAAAAATTTCCCAAAATTTCAAATTAAAAAAATTTTTCCCTGCATGAAAGACAGAAAATTTTTTCCACTCAAAATATTTTTATAACTACATCTACCATATGCTCCTTTTTTGGCAAAATTTTTTTTTTAAAAATTTTTTTTTTTTTTTACGACTTTGGGGGGGCTTATAAATTTAGTAGAAATTTTTAAAATTTTAAAAAATTGTGCAATTAAAAAATTTTTTTAGGGACCAGCCCATTTTCAAAACGTAAACCTTTAAAGGGACCGGGTATGTTAATACCCCCATAAATGACCTCATTTTAAGAAACAAACACCCCTTAAAGTATTCAAAACAGCATTTAGAAAGTTAAATTAAAACCCATTAGGTTTTTTCACAAAAAATTTAAAAAAAAAAGGGGAAAAGGTAAAATTTTTTAAAAATTTCATTTTTTTTTCCCGTTTTTCAATATTTATGCTTTAAATTGAAAGAATACGGTAAATGTGACAGGGAAATGAAAAATTAAAATATTGACCCCCAAAATTTCGGGCCCGTTTTCAGAGATATCCCATATGGGGCCCCCTAGTGCATTATTTGGTTTCAACCCACAAGCCCCAGAATAGGAGGAACACCCTTTTGGCCCTCGGGGGCCCCTCTTTTTTAAATTAAAATTTTTAAATTTTAGGGCCATTTCGGGTTTGGGGACACCCAAAGGGTTTCCCAAAAAAGGGAAAAAAATTCCCCAAAAAAGACCCCATATTGGAAACTACACCCCTTACGGAAATATCCAGGGGGTGTATTTGAGTATATCACCCCACAGGCTTTAAACAAAATTTTTTTAGCGTTCGGCTCTAAAAAATAAAAAAATATATTTTTTTTTTTTCCAATAATCTGCAATTTTACTGAAAATTTTTTAATTTTTTTAAAAAGGGAATTTTGGAAAAAAAGCCCCAAAATTTGTTACCCAATTTTTTTTCCAATTGGGCAATCCCTACAGGGGGGGTTTAAAAACGGGCTTTTTGGGGCCTTTGGCGGGGGGGTAAAAAGGGGGGGAAAGGCGCTTTTTGGTTTTTGGCGCACAGATATTGGTGGGGCCCATTCCATCTCCAAACCCCCAAATACTAAAACTGGTGAAACCCCCAAATTTTTTCTCCATTTTTTGGATTAAAAACCCCCTCGGGGGAATTTTCCCCAAAGGGTGAAATTTTGAAAATTTGGGCGAAAGGGTTTTTTCCCTTTAATTTGTTTTTTAGCTTTTGGGTCATGGAAATGGGGGGGGGAAACGCTTTTTCCGCCATTTTTTTTTTGGGCTTAAAATTTTTACAAAATTCGCCTACGGATAACTTTACTAGGGGGGTTAAAAAACCAACAATTGGTTTTGCACAGGGAAAAAATTTTGGGTTTGAAAAAACAAATGCACATTTGGTGGGGGAAAGCAATTTCATAGACCCTTACAAATTTTAAAAAACGGGCACATTTTTGGACTAAGGAAACCGTCAAATGGGACAAAAGGGAAAATTTTTTAAAAAACATTACTGCTAAAAATAAAATTTCATGAAAAAAAATTTAGGTTTCTCCCTTTTACCCTTTTGGGCCCAAAATGCTTAAGCCCCCCCCCCCAATCATCAAAGGGGGCCCAAGTGCAAATTTGGGCCTACGCTATTTTCCCCCCTCTATTGGGTTTCCCATTCTACCTGCATACCCCAGGGGGGCGAAGATACCCTGCTTCAAAGAAAAATGGGACGGTTTTTAAAAACCGGGGGGTGGGGGGGGTGGGAAAAACCAAAAATGGAGACAAACCCCTCCCCCCCCTACATATAATTTAAAAACAACAATTTTGGGTTTTGCACAAGGGAAAAAAAATTCGCATCCCCAAACCCCCAAATTTCTAAACAGGGGAAAAACCCTTCCCAGAAGTTGGCTCCATTTTGGATTTAACCCCCCCTCAGGGATCTTTACCTAAGGGGTATTTTTCAATTTTTGGGGGCACAGGTTTTTTCCCTAATTTTTTTTAGGGATTGGGTCATGGAAAAAGGAGGGGGAAAAGCGTTCCCCCATTTTTTTTTGGGCTTCATTTTACAGTATTCGCCCTAAAAGGGTTTAAAGAAAGGGGGAAAATTTACAAAGGGGGGCGGTAAAAAATTTCAATATATAAATTTTTTTATTTGTTTTTTTTTTTTTTATTACTTTTTTCACAATAGAAGCGATTTTTAAAAAAAAAGTTGGGGTTTTTTAAAGGGGTCGTATTCCGGGGAGCCATAGCTTTCTTTAAATTTTTTTTTATATTTGGGGCTGCTTGTTGGGCCCTTTTTTTTTAAAGAGATGAGTTGGGTTTTTTATTGATACCAATTTCGGGGGGCAAAATTGCTTTTATCACCCTTTTAAATTTAAAGGGTTTTTTGGGGAAAACATTTTTTTTACAAAAAAAACAATCCGGTAATGTTTTTTATTTTTTTTTTTTTACAGCGGTTTACTGTGCCGTATAAATGACAGCCAAATTTTTACTTTTAGCGGGTTTATACATTTACAAACATTCCCCCATTTGTATTTTTGTTTTAATTTTTTTAACTCTTTTTTCACAATAAAAACACATTTATTTTGAAAAAGGAAAAACACGTTTTTTTCATCACCCCAGCTGAGGGGGCCATAACTTTTTTTTTTTTTCTGTTTTTGGACTGTATAAGGGGCTTTTTTTTTTTCGGGAAAGGGGTTTTACGTTTTTTTTGGTAATATTTTTGGGGGGGGCAAAAAACCCTTTTTTGATCGCTTTTTTAAAACTGTTTTTTTTTAAGGCAGGTTTGGGAAAAAAATACTGCAATCCTAAACAGTTTTTTTTTTTTTATTTTTAATAGGGGTTCACCCTTCATTTTCCCCTGAAAAATTGGGTTTTTCTCTGTGGGGTTTTAACGAAAAATTTCGGTGAAACCCAAATTTTTTGTATTTTTTTTTTTTGAAAGCAAAAATTTTTTTGAAAAAAAATGTTTTTTTTGTTTTTAAAAAAATATTTTTGCATCGCTATCCCTTTTAATAAACCAAAACTTTTTTTAAAAATTTTTTTTGTAAACAACTGTGTAAGGGCTTTTTTTTTGGGGGGATAACTGACGGGTTTTTTAAATTTGGGGATCACTTTTGATGTTTTATATATTTTTTTTATAAATTTTTTCCCCCATTTTTTGTGCTGGCGGGATGAAAAAAAATCGCTAATTTTGTACTGTTTTTTTTTGGGGGGGTTTTTTTTCGGGGTTCACCGTACGGGTTAATTAACATTTACAGATATATAGGGTTTGGGGGGGTAACCCCAACCCGGCGATACCCCAAAAATGGGAAATTTATTTATTTTTTTATCTTTTTTAGGGCGATTTTGGGGTTTGTAAAGGGGAAAAGGGCGATGTACTTTTTTTTTATTTTTTTTTTTTTGTGTATTTATTTACTTTTTTTCACTTTTTTTTTTTTTAAATTTTTTTATACTTTTTTCCAAATTTCCCCCAGGGGGAATTTTCAAAAGAACGTCCCAGATTATTCAAAGCAATAGGAAATCAGCATACAAACTTTTTAGCTGTATCCTGGGCTCCATGCAAAAGTTCTGTCAAAGCTGGGCCCCCAATGCATTTGGGCATCGAGGGCGTCCCCCAGACAACCCCGGGGTTGCATTCAGCGCCGGTTTCCCGTCTGGTAGGGAACCGGGAACGGGGCTCAGCGCCTTTATGCGCCGAGATCACGGGGGCCGGAGCTCACTCCTGCCGCCCCCCAGCCCCCGGCCGCGGGAATTCCAACGAGTCGCGGGGCCCTCGGGGGGGGGGTTTTAATTTCCCCCGGGGGCCGGAGGGCACTTTCCCGGGCCGGGGGGGATGCGGCAAGATGCCAAACGGGAAAAATTACCCCTGGGTTCATGCCCCGATTCCTTTTCGGGCTTTCCGCTTTGAGCCCCAAGATTGCCTTTACGTTTCTCAAAAAAGGGAATTTCGGGGAACCCCCCCCCCACAAATTTCCGTATGAGTACGGGGAAAAAGGGCGGTAAGGGGTTTAAAGCATAATCTTTATTTCAATTTAAAACATCATCAGCATCAGACAAACAGGCAGGAAACAATAGCAGCATGATTGCCAAGATTAAGGGTCTCACTGACCTGAAACGTGTTAGCGATTAACTGCCGGTTTTTTCTGATGCCCCCCTTAAGTTTTAAAACCCGCAATAGATATTGGTTCTAGTGTCCCCCCCTTAAAGGGGTTTTTTCTCAAATACAAGGATTTCGCTTTTTTATGTTTTTAAAATCTTTCAAGAAAAAAGTCCCCTTTGCAATTTTGTGTCCATTAAACCCGTGGGCCACCCATTCCCCCAAATTTTTCCCCCTTGTATGGGGGTGCATCAGCTTTTTCAGGGTTTCCCGAAGCAAAAGACCTGTTTTTAACTTTTCCAGAAGGGTGCCCCCGCACTGGTTGCCTATAGCTTTCAAAACCTTTCGATCTCTCCCCGATTGGTGCCAGCACTGGTTTCTATAGCTAAAAAGACCTGTTTTTAATCTCCCCCCTGTAGGCTGCCAGTGCGGTTGCTAAAGCAAAAGACCTGGCCTTCTACTGCAAACCTAGTAAAAAGCCATTTAAACACGCCCCCTGAATTTCAAAGTAAAACCTAGAAAACAAAGGGCCCGAGGTGAAATGAATCAGTGTAGTGAGACAACCCCTTTAAGAAACAATCTTCCTTTTTTTATATTAAAACCCCTTTGAACCCCCCCCTCATGACATCATTGGTTTTTCCCGGGAAAGGGGAGGATAAAAGCGTCCGGAACACTGCCCAAAAAAGTTTTAGGAAAGGGTTTTAAAAGGAAATTGACGAAAAATTTGGCCCCCCAATTATCCTCTTTTCAATCCGATCATGCATTTGTAGGATGTGCAGGAAGGTGAAGGCCCCAGCTTGCAGTTTAGTGGACTTAAAGGGGTTTTCTCTTCTCATGTTTCCCGGCATCGGGCCCCTTTTTTTGTTGGTAATTTCCCGGCCCCTTTTATCGGCAGTGCCCCTCTGCGCTCGCTCCTGCTGCTAACTGCTAATCTGTCACTTATTGTTATCCGCAGCAGTGAGAGGAATGCTTGCTTCATTCAGTTACAGAATGCGGAGCACATGCGCGGTACTACTACTATTTTTCACAACCCATGGAGAATGAACCTAGCCAGATAGCAGATCACAGAGCATGCGCGACTGTGCGCTCCCACGAGACCAGGGCAGAGACGAAGCTGATGACTGAGTGTCGACAACCAATTCCCTACAGTCCAAATGTGCTGTGGAGGCAAAAAGTAGGCAAATTCTAAACTATGATCTTCATCGTGAGAAAACCCCTTTAATAGGGTTTTCCAGGTCATTTTAATCAAAGGGTTTGAGGATCCTGCAGCCCTGGTTAAAAAAAAAAAAAAAAATCTTTTACCACCTCCTTGAAACTCTGAAACTTAAAAAATGGCTTTTTTCCCATTTGGGTATTTTTTTTTTTTACTTTTGCTCTGTAAGATATAAGGTTTTATTGTTATGTAATTTTTTTCATTTCCATTAAAAATAAAAGCCTGTTTTTCACATTTTTTATTTGCTTTTCAACAGCAGAAGTGACTCGAGAATAAGTTTTGTACCTGTGATTTTTCCGGTACAGATGTTATTAAATAGGTAATATAAGAGACAGTATTAAAAGTCTAGTTTTCGCCCATCACTTTTTTTTCTTTATTATTTATTCTATACATTGTGCTTTTTTTTTTTTATACGGTAAATTTTTAACTTTTTTTCTTGCTGTTTTCCCCTGATATATCAGCCCCAGTTACAAGAGGTCTACAGCCCCCAGAACTCACTGTAGAGTTGATCTGGGTCTGATAAGAGCCAGCAGCAACCACAGTTACTGAGGCTGGAGGCTTCCTGTAGGTCTGTATGTACAGTGCTGCCTGAGTGCTGTGTATACAACAATCGGGAAGGCAGGCAGCTGGAAACTCTTCAAGGCCATTTGAAATAAGGTTAGCAGAGTTGGGCTATGTTCACCCGACGTACTGTACGCGCCGTAGTGAGCTGGGTGTCTTAGAAGTAAAAGCTGGCCAGCGCGTACTTGTAAGACTATGTTCACACGACTTAAAATGGGACGTATTTCAGTCCGTAATTACGCGTCGTGCTGCGCGAATTACGGGCTGGAATACGTCCCAGTAACTACGGTAATCCACAGTTCTCATAGAGCACTATGGATTTTGTCTCCTCTCCTTGCTCGGCGAATACGCCGCGGGGGGGAGATAAGTGACATGTCATTTTAGTAATGAAAGTCTATGGGCTGGCGAGGTGCCGCCCCCCGCTCTCGCCCCGCCCCCGTCCACATGGCGTAATTACGCCCCGCAAATAAGCCGTGTGAACATGGCTTAAAGAGCGAGAGGGCCCGGCCCCATTCGGCTCCATTATCCCCGCCATGTCACTCTTCTTTTCCCCCGGGGGTTCAATACGCGTCGGGGAAGATGGGTGTAATTGATATCTCTGCATGAGAGCTGTGAATTACTGTAATTGCAGGGTGCATTTCGGGTGTACTGAAGCGCAATTATGTGATAAAATGCGTCCTGCAATTACGCCGTGTGAACATACACTTAGATGTCCACCACCAGGACAGTTGAAGTCTATGGCCTGTCGGCATCTGGTTAAGAAAGCTTAAAAATTAGTCTGAGACTTTGTATAAGTTCATGTACAACTTGCTGGTGAGGAAAAGACAACCCAACACTGGTACATTTGAAGATGCCCTTAGAGGGGAAAGGAAGCTTATGTTACTTTTCAACCCCTTACCAACACAGGACGTACTGGTACAGGTAAGGTTATATGTAGCAGAATTACTCCACAATCCCTCTACATAGAAGGCTTGTGTCTGCTGCTATTTGCAGCTGACACCCCTCCCCCCGGTAACAGCAGGGAACGGAGCTGGCTCCGTTCCCTGCTGTTTAGCTCATTAGTTAATCACTGCAATGGGAAAAGGTGCTGCGGTGAAATTGCAGGGTGCTAATCGGTTAATATGGCAGCTGAAAGCCTTGCAAAGGCTTCTATTGCCATCATGTGTCCTGTAGAACTGCCATCTTTGTTCACCCTTCTGCATTGCTTATACAATGCAGAAAGGTGTACTAACAATCAAGCCTCCGAGTGGTTCAAGCAAACAAACACGTTCTAAGGAAAATAATGAAATATTAGACTGTGTTCACACAATGTTTTTGTGATCCGTTTTACGGATCCAGCAATGGTCAGTGTGATTTCCATAGATTTCAATGACAAAAGCGCATCACTGCTCTCACGAGAGAACGCTGATGCGCTTTTGAGAGCTTTCCTCTGCTGCGCTTTGCGGATCCGTCCTGAGAAATGACATGTCATTTGTTGTTGCGTTTTATGCCACAGAAGTCCCCGCAGGAAACAATGGGATCCGCTTTTGTGATGCGGAAAGCGGATCCCAAAGCGCAGCAGAGATTTGCTTAAGGTTTTGATCCGCTTTACATGGGAAAAGCGCAGTAAGAAGTGAAATCGCGCAGGCGCATCGGAGGAGTGTCATTCAGACGTGGCAGTGGGCGGTGCTCCCGAGGTGGTGCCGGCGAGCGGCTGCTGGATTGGAGTTGTTTAGCAGCAGCGCCGGGTTAGTGACATATTAGAGAGAGAGAGAGAAAGAAACACACACACACACATACATATACATTCACGTAAAAGGAAGGCATTCAAAACAGATCCGTAAAACGCATGTTAAAAGCATACGAAACGGATAAAAAAAACATCAGCTGTTGCGTTTTTTGGGATCCGCTTTTCGGATGCAGTGTTGATGCAGTTTTCAGTGGTAAAAAACGGATCCAAAACGTCGTGTGAACAACACAGCCTTAAGGGTATGTTCACACGATGTGTTTTACTCCGTGTAACATACGCTTTTAGCTGTTTGTTTGGATCCGTCTGTCGGACCCTAAACGGACCCAAACCCGCAGCTAACACAAAGCAATGTACTTTAAATTGCGTTTAATATGAAACACGCGCTGGGTTCACACGATGATGGCCGATACATTGTCATTCCATCTTTGAGATCCGTCTTTCGGATCTGTTCCAAGAATTGACATGTCAATTCTTGATCCGAAAGACGCAGCAGGAACCCTATATTAAACAATAGGGTGCGATCCTGCTGCATCCAACACACATCCAAACACAGCTGCATGTTGGATCCGTTAAAGATCCGATCGATGCAGCGTTTTGGGATGCAATTTTTGGATCCAACACGGAACCGAAAACGTATCCCAAAATGCCGTGTGAACGTACCCTAAAGGCCTCGTTCACACACGACGAATTTGGCCGTGGGTTCGGTCCGTGGTTTCCTTTGGCCGGGCCTCGTCCTTACCTCGCTGCAAACTCTCGTCTCCCGACGCCGGTTTGCGGCGCTGGCCGTGGTCACGGCGCGAGTGGGACGTGGTTTGGGGCACGGCTCGCGGCGAGGGTTTGCCCCCATGCAAATTAGTAGGCAGAGGCAAACCGCGACGCCCGAGACAACACCGCGTGGCGTCCGCGTTTGAGGTCTCCCTGTCAAGAATATACAGGAGAGTTCTCAAGCACGTGGCAAGAGCCAAAGGCCCAAAACCCAGGCGTGTGAATATTAACGCGGTTTCCAATAGGAAACCATGTTAATAAACTAAATGCGATTTGGATGCGGTTTTTGGCGTCGGAACCCGCGGCCATAACAGCGGTCCAAATCCGTACGTGTGAACAGGGACAAAAGGCTCTGGTTCACACGGCTTATTGCCGACCTAGTTTGCGGTGGACTGGATTTCGCCCGCAATTACGTCGTCGCTTTAGGGGCGGGAGGCTTGGCAGCTCGCCCGCCCCATAGAACTTTTTCATATCTGTGGCCGTACGCACCGAAAATAATTCACATTGTTCACTTCTTTTCCTCCCCACCCGGCGGATGTTTGCCTACGGTCGGATGAGAGACGAATCTATAGTTCCACATCTTGAGAACGGTGGATTACCGTCAGTTACTGGGCATCGGATTAGGAGACAGTACTATCATGCGCACAAATACTGCGCCAGTATGCTGCCTCCCAACTCCCGCCCAAATATGCTGTATGAACGAGGCCTAAGGGGCCGTTCAACACAGGCTTATTTGGCCGTCTGATTGTGCGCCGGAGTCTTTGCGCTGCAGTACGGCTCCAATCCGTCCCCCTAGTAACAACGGTAATCCACCGTTCTCATAGAGAACGGTGGATTCCGTACGTTTCCCTTCCCCGCTCGGCGAATCGCCGGGCGGTGGAGAAAGTGACATGCAACATTTATCCAGGCGACAATAACGCGCCGTGGCTAATGCAAGTTCATAAGGTGCTGGCGGTGCAGCGCCCCCCGCCGTGCTCCCGATTTTCCCCGCCCCTTATATCAGCCGGAATTGGCGAGCACAATCCGCTTCGCAATTACGTGGCTTGAATAAGCCGAGTAAAGACACGGGCTAAGATTTCCAGTCACCCTCACCTCCATTTTATAAACGAAAACAAAAAAAATAATCCAAAGGTTTTCCCACATCTTGGTTTTGGCCACGTCCGTAATGCTGAGTACAACATTAAAAAGAAAAATTTCAAACACATCAATAATTAGCGGTAATTTTTGGTCATTTTACGTCCCCAAAAAATATGTGAATAAAAGTGATTAAAAAGGTCTTATCTATTCCCAAAAACGGTACCACAAAAAATGCCCCCTCACTCAGATCCATAAGTGGAAGTACAAAAAACAGTTATTTGGTCACAAGAAATGGGCGCTGAGGCGTCTAAATTTAAAAAGTAGAAACATGTTTAATTTTTCTAATGGTTCTACAAACATAACGAGAACCCTTTACATATTTTGGTATATCAAGTCAATTGTACTCAACTTCAGAATACGGGTAAACAATTATTTATAGCACTAGAGTTAACGCTGCTAAATCAAAACCCCGCAAACATGGCATACAAGTCCATTTTTTTTTTCGTTTGCAATTTGCCCCACTTAGAATTTTTTTCTGGTCAGCCAGATAGTAATTTCTCATGTTATAAGTAGAATGACAACCATTGGAGAAAGATACTTTTATTCCCACAAAATAAAAGCCCTCATAGTCTGTTAGATAGAAAAACATAAAAAGCTTATTGCTCTCTTTGGAAGGCGGGAGGAAAAAACTTATAGCCATATAATTATGACCGACTGTCAGGAAGGGGTAAAAACTTTATTTTTCTTGTTTTCAGGAAGCATAGAGAAAAAATCCTGGTTTCCCAGCTGTACAAATTACCTAAGGGAGGAATCGTGTTCAACTCTGGAAATTCCCGGTACACCACAGAAAAGCAGATAGCTTGGATCCTGAGTAGGCTGAAAAGTAAGTGCATCAGTGACCTATGGACCAAGTATAACCCATGATTCCTGACTTGTAACACTGGAAGGTGACCATACAACACCAAAGAAGCACATATAAAACATAAGCAGCAAGTATCAATGCTATCTGTAGCTTCTTTGCATGAGCTTTTGATTACAGCGAACCTGTCGAATGTGTTTCATGCTATCTTTGAGATCTGAAGCACGGGTTATAGATACGAGGGAGAGAAGATGAGCTCTGTCAATGTATAGGGATATATGATAGAGGGAGAGAAGCTGAGACACCTGTGATATATAGGGTTTATGAAAGTAGGGAGAGAACAGCTGATCCTGTGATATATAGGGGTTATATGATATGAGGAGCAGAAGCTTGAGCCCTGTGAGTATATATGGAGGTTACTTATAGAGTGGACAGAGAAGCTGAGCTCTGTGATTATAGGTTTTATAATGTTATAGAGGATGCAAAGCTGAGCTATCTTGTGATGTATAGGGTTTATCATGATAGATGGGAGAAGACTCGCTGAGAGCTCTGTGTATATATAGGGTTTCTATGATATGGAGGGAGAGAAGCTGAGCTCTGTGATCATATAATTTTAATATGATAGAAGCTGAACTCAAGTGATGTAACTAGGGTTATTTGATAGAGGATAGAAGCTGTGCTCCAGGGAAATACATAGGATATATGATAGTAGGTATAGAAGCTATGAGCTCTGTGATGTATAGCGTTTATATGATAGAGGGAGAAGAAGCTTAGCTCTGTGATATATAGGGGTTATATGATAGAAGGAGAGATATTAAAAGACTATAAAAATCTGTACGAATGGAAAATTAAAAAATAAATACATTATAAAAATGATCTAATATTTTATGAAAATTAAAAAATATCAATTTTTCGTTTTAATTAAACATCCACGAAATAAAAGGGGGACATGTGAATTTAAACAAAGACGATTTTACCACAAATGATGATCAGTCGCCAACCTGCTAATACGCTGCCCACCCCAATCACAAACCCCATCTCACCTCCTGGAAAACAATACCACCATACATACACACTGTTCACCTGCTCTCTCTTACTCCACTTTGATCAGCATCCCATCACACTCTAAACCAATCTACCACAATACTTATCACAAATTCCAAACCACTCACGCGTTACACCACCGCATACCACCCCCTCACATCCTCAACATCACAACCTTTAATACATCACTCTCGTCTCTCATCCATATCTCACATATCACCACTCAACTTCAACCACATCCACTCTTTCTCTCCTCCATCTTCACATCACACCAATTACAACACCACATCACGCTTCTCTCCTTTCTCATCTACACATATCACACACTTTTCTAACACATCAACTCTTTCTCTCCTCATTCTCACATATCACACAACTTCCAACAAACGCCTTCTCTTTCTCTCCTCATAGCACATAGTCATAAAAACTGGAAACAAAAAAGAGGAGAAGGATCAGCAGCATCTATAAGAACACAATGTAATAAGCAGCTACGGATTAGGACAGCAGATCACCTGTTCGAAAAATTATTGATTCTATTATACCGAGTAGAGAGTATCTGATCTCTTAGTTATATATCAACAGTGCATAATATGATAGCTTGAGAGAAGCCTTGACCTCTGTGTTATACTGGGTTATATGATAGAGTGAGACAGCGGAGCTGTAGCTCTGTGAATATATATGGGAATAATGATAGAGAGAGAAATCATGAGCTCTGTGATAAATAGGGTATAAAAGATAGAGGGAAGAACTGAGCTCTGAGAAATGTAGGATTATAATATAGAGGGATAGAAGCAGAGCTCTGTGAAGTAATCGGTGTTTATATAGATAGAGAAGAGAGAAGAGCTGCACCTCATATGATATATAGGGTTTTATATCGAACGGAGGAGAGAAGCTTGAGTTCTGGGAAAGCATATGGAGTATATAGATATAGAGATACACAGAGCTTCTGTGCTTAAATAGGTATTATAGAAAGAGGAGAGAAACTGAGCTCCTGTGATATATAGGGTGATAATGATGCTCATTTCATACACTGAAAGGCACAAAAATGCTCGTTCCATGCCCCGATCATCTCTCGTCTAGCTATTGTAAAACACCATCCTCTTCTTGGCGTCCCTCCCAGCTAGCACCCTCGCTCCCCTCTAATCCATCCGTTAACTTCTGCAGCCAACTGATTCACCTGATCATTCACCTCTCTCCTCCTACTCCCCCACCTCTCCCCTCTGCCCAATCCCTCACTGGCTTCCCATTGCCCACGAATTCATTTGCTAAGCCTACAACACATGACCTCTACAAAGGCTCTCCATAACCTCTCCCCTCCAAATATCTCTGCCTTAATCTCCTAAATGACCTCCCCACAAACAACCTCCGCTCCTCACAGGACCTTAATCCTCTGCTCTCCTTCTTATCACCTCCTCACACAACCGTCTCTCCAAGACTTCTCTCGTGCTTCCCCCACACTTTGAACTCACTGCCCCCAACACCTCAGACTCTCCCCCTCTCTCTCACTAGCTTGAAACGAACCATGAAACACCTACCAATTCATGATCGCCAAACCAACATTCTAACCGTGGTGCATCTACTCCCACCCCACAAACATGTCTATGCCCTCCACCTTCTGTCATCTTCACCCCTTCCCATGTTAGACATTGTTAAGCCCTCACGGCTAGGCGGACCTATCTCCTCTCCTTCCTTACAGTTGTTAGTTCACTTATTGTCACTTTGTAATTTTTGACCAATGTTCTATTTATGTAACCCGCCTGAAAATTTGTCTATCAGCACTCTGGGAATCCAAGGGCGCTCTAAAAAAATGATAATCAATAATTAGATTAGAAGGTAGAAGAAGCTGAGCTCTTGATATCTAAGGGTTACTATACGATTATATAATTTACAGGATTAAAATCCTGTTAAGGATCTCAATAGCGCTCGGATCTCAAACATACCTTCTAAAATTTTAAGAACGCTAAGAAAAAAATGTGCTTTTATTTCCAAAGCTACATTTATTAAAACAATACAACTTAAAAATAAACATTGGACCACCTTACCTTTCGACGATCGTTTTCATCACGACTCTATCGTTTTTCGTCAGGATTACACTTGCTCTTTTAGCATACCTCCTACTTTTATAGACATCTCCGTACCAATGATTTCATTATACACAAAAGATTATTAACCACCATTAATGTCACATTATTGTATACAGGTCTTATATTTACAAATATGGTGTTTGATGATAGAGGAGAGGTAGCTGATCTCTCTGTGATTTATCGGTTATAACTGATAGAGAGTTCGGAGCTGAACTCTGTGATATTTAGGGTTATATAGAATAAGGACTAGATAGCTGAAGCTCTGTGATATAAAGGGGTTTTATGCCAGAGGGAGAGGAGCTGAGAGCTCTAGTCATAATATAGGGATATATGACAGAGGGAGAGGTAGCCTGAGCTCTTGTCTGATATATAGCGAGTTATATGATAGAGGAGAGAACTTAGCTCTTGATTATATAGGTTATGTGATAACGGGAGAGAAGCTGAGCTCTGTGAAATCATTATTGTTATCTAAGGGGACAAGGTACAGATTTCTTTTACCTGTGAATTTCCAAATTTATTATGCAAACAGTGTTTAGGCGTGATAAGGTTAAGAATTTTTTTTGATTGTCAGTTCTAAACTCACGTGATGAGATGTGTGTCCAGGGCTTCTTTCTACCTCACTGAAAGTATTTGAGCAGACACCTAGTTGATAATAAGTTTGGCATTTTGTGTTCAATTAATAGGCAAGGATACTTAAGAACGGCTGTCCCACATTCACATAACTCAGCCTACATTCTTCAGCTCAAATGGGAAAGAAAGGGATGTGTTCGGCTGCTGAGTAGCAACAAATTGTGATTGTTTTTAGGTCAATTGCATGACTTACAACTCAACATTGGCCAAGACACTTACATCTGATCATAGCACAATCAAGAAGATGTAGCTGATTCACAGAGCACACACGTGTTGCGTGCTGATAAGGGAAAATTGAGGGACACTTTCCAACAGGCAATTACGTCATGTTAAAAGATCAGCTTTTGGCGCAAAAATGCTTTGTCATAGCAGCCATGCAAGTTTTTGAAGCCTGCTGTGGCCTCCAACGACCGCGAACAACAAGAATTCAGGGTCCTTCAGATGTTTGCCAGCTGTGTCGTAAGCCATCCTGTCGACCTCCTCTATCCACTGCACACAAGCAGAAATGGCTCCATGGACCAAACAATACATGAAGACTGACGGCAAAACTGTTTTGGTTTCTACCTGATGATGCCGTGCAATGCT
Organism: Phyllomedusa bahiana; assembly: GCA_025379985.1. Classification (NCBI taxonomy): domain Eukaryota; kingdom Metazoa; phylum Chordata; class Amphibia; order Anura; family Hylidae; genus Phyllomedusa; species Phyllomedusa bahiana. The sequence continues at coordinate 19,326 of JAODAL010026260.1, forward strand.
CGATGGTCCAGATGGATGGAGTGGAGGATGGCTGGTTGAATGACAACCTCATGCAAACAACAGCTACGGAGCCAACAAATGAGGAGGTGGAGTAATGTTTTGGCTGGAATCATGGGGAGAGAGATGCCGGCCCCTTTTAGGATCCCTGAAGGGTAAAGATAAACTCTATAATGATGTAGAGTGTTCTCAAACAGTCACTTTCTGCCATTGTTTCAAGAATGAAGAACCGTGCTTCCGCAGCAAGATCATTTTTCATGCATGATTAATGCACCGCTCATGCTGCAAATAACACATCTGCATTTTCTGGCTTCTATTGGGTCCATAAAAAGGGACAAACTTATTTGTGTGGCCCCCCATAGTCTCCCAGACCTCAACCCCATTGAGACACCACTGATATCATCCTCAAAACTAGAGGAGTGTCTATGTATTCGGGAGGGAGTTTCACATCTATAAGCAACAGCTCTGAAGGAAGGGTAATATCTGTCCTCACAAAATCAATTAAAGCAGAAACCATCCAAAAACCTGACAAAATCAATGGACGATGAGAGTCAGAAGGCTCATTTGTCGAACAAGGGGAGTCCTATGTGCACATGTAACATCACCTAGAATAAAGTTTTGCTTGCAAAACTGTTTTGAGTTTCATTTTGTAGTAACCTGCAAATGCTTATAATTTACACAAATACCATTTTTTGATTCGTTATTACAAAAGGAAAATAATAGTTGAAAACTCTGCTGTCATAATAATTTAGAACAGCATCTTTTTGAGTTTTCTTTGTTATTGTTGTAAAAATATACATGTTAGTCATAGGCAGTTATTCAAAAACCTTTCAATTTATACTCTAATATGTTATGACTCGGAAAATTACAATGACTGAATATTCCATATAGGTAAATTTTGGAAAATAAGAGAAAAATATTATTTGCCATACTAATTTGAGGAACACAGAGTAAAGGTTCTAATGCATCAAAGACGCCCCAGAGACCGAAGTTACATATCGGAATTATGGAAGTACCATACTTCATAAATATGTCTGTACTTTGGAAACTGGGCAAAAAATAAACCGCACACTTTTGTCAGTCTCCCCCCATCCTGATGTACCCCTGGTTAGAGAGAAACTGAGAACGTTCATTGGATCAACATTGACAGTAAAGTGCTGCGTTTTGGATATGCGCAGATCACGTAACTGGTGGAAGCAGCCCGGGTCCACAGGACACCATCGCCACCTTTCTTTGAACTGCCTTAGGTAAGATTTTAAGACCCATTTATAGGTTATAAGGTCCAGAAGCCTACTCAGCCTAGAGGGAGGCATCTAGGGGTGTGAGGGCAGGATGACCAGTCTTATGATAGGAGCATTTGCTGAGCGGAATTTAGGGTTTTACTTTTAGGGGGGGATAAGCTGGTAGTATTATCAGAAGGAAACAGGAAACTAACTTGTGTTCACAAGCCCCTCATGTGGCTTGCATTCCAGCGCTAAGTGCACTAAACACACTGTTAATTCACAGCACCTTTAACAGGACATTTAAATATTAAAATCAGTACTTCTTTATTGAGAACCCATTAAAAGCAACAGCATCCAAAAGGAACAAGGGTCCTCACGAATTTCGGGAGAATCTGTCTCCCTTACTCCTAGCCTGAACACACGAAGTCTAAGTTTTCTACTTCAACAATACATAATACAATTAAAAACATAAGAAGCTTCCACCTGGGAAATCGCGTATGTTTCACTTTTCTCCAGCATCAAGTCATACATCTGACGCAGGACACAGAGACCGGAACTGACGCCATGACATGCGCTGAAAGACTATCAACATAGCACGTAAATGGCATGACCCATCGACAGCGCATGAAAAGCAACCACAGCTTAGTGTGGGGAGAGTGCAACTACAAGGACCCACAGGGAAATAGAAGATAATGTAAGAAAGAATAAAAGAATAGAGCTATAGAATACAACTGACTAGAACTCACATTACGATACCTGATATAGAATCCAATCCAATTTCCCTTCAAAAATAACAACTATACATACCAAGATAATGAAATTCAGAAAGTTGGCAACAATGGTAATCCCATTTCGCTATTACACTATAAAGAAAATATACATCAATAATTCAACAAGATATATATTTAACTGATTTGCGATACATTTGTTGCAAGTGGCTGGCTCATATGCAAGTGATTTCTTAACAAATTTAATATTTAAGTTATGAATTTTTTTTTTCACAGTATAAAATATCCTCAACCCAAAGACAATATATGCTACCCGAAAATTTAATATAATGACCAAAATAGTCAATTAAGGCCCACCCCTATGTTACCAAATCACTTTTAATAGTGGAACATTATCTCTCCTTGAATTTAAACCTCTAGGATAATGAGGTATCAAGCTTGAGTATTCCAGTATGTCCCCTCAAGATATCTTTTACCCTGCTTGATTCTACTGTTCGGTATCTACTATACACATTATAATGTTTCGAGGTCATTGTGACCGGGCATCTTAAAGTCTGGATTTTTAACTATTTTAAGTGTCTTATTTGAATTTTTCTTTGCATTATTATACTGAATGAGAACATGATGTTCATAAACAAATGAAAAATCTATCTCTCTCTCTCTCAAAACTTAATTTTAATTCTTTTTTGAGTTGTCATTTACCATGAACCATTCTCTATATAGACAGAGCACATACTATACTGGAAAGGAATCCCATCTACAGTTATCATAATTTGAAAATGTATGTAATGTGTAACTCTGTATGGACCAAAAGGACCTAGATAATATTGATAAATAGTTCGTAGAATGATACTATATAAGACAAAATGAGCATTATACATCTTTCTTTCATTTTTTTTAAACACACAATGTCTGGACGATTATGTAATAAAAAGGATTGTTTCTCAAACAATAAAACTAGCGGTAATTTTTGACCGAACAGTACAAGGGTAAAAAAAAGATGATGGAGCAAAAAGTAAACTAAAAATAAATAAATAAAAACTGCAAATTAAAAGACCCCTAAAATTTGAGGAAAAGTAAATGAACCACAAGTTTCAGAACCGCATAATGAATATTAAAAAAAAATATAAAATTTTAAAAATTCGGTCCATTTTGACCGATACAGAACAGCAGGTTAAAGATTACCCCCTCGAGTGGGTTTAATGACCCTATCGATACCAGTAATACGCAAACTACTGCAGTCATAATTGTGAGCCTCTCTGAAGTGCATGGATAAACCTGAAGGGTTACGAATTATGGTATTGGCAACATCATTTAGATGCTCCAAAAATCTAGTTTTTAATTTTCGGGACATGCTACCTATATATTGGATATTACAAATTGTGCATGTGGCCAAACCACATACCACGAGTTGCAATTAATGTATTGTTTTATAGGGAATATTTTGCTACCCTCCAAATTCGAAAATGTTGTAGATGAATGTGCAAATTGGCATGTGCGACAGGGGATCCACATTTGTAAAACCCACAAAATTTTAGCTAAGTAGGTGTATTTTCACATGACTTCATCAGATTTGGAGATAATAAGTTGCCTAAAGTTTTGGGCCCTTTTTGGGTATTATCCTATAACCTTAAGAGAGAATAGACCCCAAATTTCATCTTCCTCTAAGATAGGGAGGTATTTGAGTAAGATTTTTTTTGATGAATTTAAATTGATGGCTGTGTCTAAAATTAAAGTCAATGAATCACTTGACTTGTGTTTTATATTAGATGAAGGAGACAGAAGATTTCCCCGTGTTCTGTGTTCAACTACATGGTCAGCTCTATTTAAGAGCCATTCAGACTAGCCCCTAGATTTCAGTCTATCGTGTATTTTATTGGATTCTCTCTTGAAATCCTGAATAGAGGAGAAATTCCGTTTAGCTCTGATTGTCTCCCCAACAGGGATGGACTTGAGAGTATTTCTAGAATGAAAACTACGTTGATGAAGTATTGTATTGCCAGATGTTGGCTTGCGAAAAACTTTTTGGTACTGTGATTCTACCCTGGTATTATTTTAAAAGTCAAATCAAGAAAAAAAGTATTGGTATTGGTAGAAAAGATAAATGGGATTAAGAGGTTATTTTTAAGATAATCAACAACCCCATAGGGCAACACTTTGGGGCCCCCCCAAATAATAGGAGGTTATGAAACTGCCCAAACCAACAAAGTTCAAGAAGGGTTTATCGGGAATAAATTTTTTTTTTTTTTTTTGGGGCCGAGAACTGGGGGCCAGTGCTTTTTCCTGCCACTAGGTGGAATACAGCAGTAACCAGTGCAACCCCCCAAAAACCGGGGTTTTGGTGGGGGAAGGAAACTATTTGGGTTGTAACCATGGGTTACTGACACATAGCTAGCAGGCTGCAATGCGGTAGAAAATGGTTCCCTTTTCCCCGGGGACGGCGATAGCTGGGTGGGTTCCGCCCCCAAACGTTCCAGGACGGGATTTTGGAACATCCCGGGAAACCCGATTAAAAGCCTGTCTCTCCAAAAAGGGGGGGGGGGGGGGCTTCTACCTGAGAGGGAGGAGCTGAGGAGAGGCTCTTATCCCCCCGGGCTTCAGGAAAACCTGAAGTAATGGTAAATGTACTGTGCGGACAGTAGGTCCAGGTCAGGGGGATAAGGGGGTCTCTTTTGTATTGATTAGTGCTAACGGCCTGGGGTTTTTTTTTTGGTTCTGTATATTTTTTTCCCTTGGTTGTAAAATAAACTGTGGGACCAGCTTGAAGAAACCCGGGCAGCCGAAATTTTCCTTTTCCCAAAGCGGCACCCGGGAGCTAAGGAACCCCCAGGAGGTCCAAGGGGGCGTCCCGAACCAAGTAAAGGGTTAAAAATTATATAACATGGCCCCCACCAAGCCATCCAATTGGCCAGGGGGGGGGAAAAAATTTGGACACACCCCTAACTGTAGGAAATGGGTATTATCAAATTTGAAAAAAATTGTCATAAAAAATAACATTGAAAAATGAAACCTCAAAATAATTGGGAAGTTTTTCAGAAAACTGAAACCCAATTTTTCGATCTAATGGGGGGAATGGATGTGTATGGGGCCTCCACTCACGGGAAACCAACACAAACAGCCCCCACCAAATTGGGGACAAACAAATTTAAAGAACATTTTTGGGTGCCTAAGACCCAGGAACCCGGAAACAGTGGCTTAACCGATCCCCACTGACAGATCTCTCGAGTAATGCCCCAATTTCCCCGATACAATGGGAGCAAGTGATGCCCCCAAATTTTTAGGATTTTTGGATCCATACTTTATGGGATTCCCGAGTTCCACCGTCAAATAATCCATTCCTTTTGACCCAATATACCAAGGGGAAAAGCCCTTGATAGAATACAGACAGCTTGTTTTAAATGAGCCCCGGGGTCACCTGACAATTTAAAAAAACCCTATTGCTGAAAGTAAATGATACATTGCAGAAAATACTCCTTTTGTTCATGATAAAACTGTACCCCCCTTGTCCCCATCTTAAAATTACACTTTTTTTTTAATTAGGTCAATCAGGCGTTGTTCCTTTTGAAAGGTTAGAAATTTTGGGAAAGGGGGGGCAGTGTAAAAGCAAAACGTAGGGCCTTTGACCAAAATTAAAAAGGGTCCAAATGGAATTTTAGAATTATCGGGTAAAGCCCTATTAATGTCGAAAATAGGGAACCTTTCATTTTCCGGGAAAAAGGCATTAGATCCTCAGACAAGACTCAAAGAAAGTATGGCCATCTGCTTTTTGGAGGACCGGTTTTTGATTCATTGCGCCCCAAACCCCGGGGGTTATTGCACGTTGTTTCATCATTTAGGTGATATTTGAATCTGTCCAAAAAATGCCGCTTAAAGGGTAAGAAGCAATAATTTGTTTACATCTTAGGGTAAAAAAAGATCACTTAAAATATTTTGTCTCTTACCCATTTCACCCTTATTGCCGATTAATTGCGGGGACGATTTCGCCCGCATTACACGGTTCCGAAAGCGGGGGGGGGGGGTTGGGTATCCACCGCGATTCCCCCGGGATAATGTGCATGTCACTTATCCCCCCCGCGGCGTATTCACCGACGGGGGGGGAGAGGGAAAATCATAGTTCTTAGAGAAAGGGGGGATTACCTAATGACAGGGACGGATCTGCCCCCGTAATTGCAGCGCAAATCGCCCCAATACCCCCTGAATCCTCCCATTTTAAGCCGTTTGTAAAAACCCCCCCCCTTATCTCCATAAAAGGGGGAATCCCTAATGTTTAACTCTTTCATTTAAAATTTGCAGAGAGACCCAAACCTTGAAAATCTTTAACCCCTTTTAAACCCCCTTAGACTATCCATACGCAGGTCGTTTGGGGTTAACGCCCCTGGACGAGGGATACGTCTAGGATCCGCGAATCTAAAGCAAGTTCGCGCGATCGCGCGGGTGCGCTGTAAATTCCCAACTGAAAACCCGCCTCGGCCCCACCCCGGTGGGGGGGGGGGCGTTAACCCTAATTATCGCACAATCCGGTCGAAATAAAAAAAGGAAACGCGGGGAGATCGCTCCTCCGCTCCTTCGGCGGCAGCCCCACCCCCTTGACAGACACCCACGGGGCAGGAACCCCTTTCGGGTTTCTGTATCACGACCCCCGGGGGCCGGCCCCTGTGGGCATGGCCCGCATCGGACTGACGTTGCATAGGAACCAGTCTAGAAACAAGTTTTGCACTGTTTCCTATGAATGAGAGATCAAAAGACTCCATTCAAACCCCCCAGGGGGAAAAGAAAATAAAAATGTGAAAAAAAAAAAAAAAAAAAAGTGAAAAAAGTGAAACACAAACACGAAAAAAAAAATAAAAAAATACACACCGCCCTTTTCCCCCTTTCAAAGGGCCAATCGCCCAAAAAAAGATCAAAAAAATAAAGACCCATATTTGGTATCGCCCGTGCAAACGACCTGCCTATAAATCGTCATTTTAAATTTAACCCTTAGGGTGAACGCCGTAAAAAAAAAAATAAAAAAACAATCACAGCATTAAGATTATTGTTCATCCCAAAAAATAAAATGGAATAAAAAGCGATCAAAAAGCCTAAAAAAAGCAAAGTTGTACCAAAAAAAACGTCATTCACCCCCAAAAAAAAAAACCTTAACACCCTTTATAGGGAAAAATAAAAAATGTATACCTCAAAGATAGCGATGCATAAAATTTTTTTTTTACACAAAAAAAACACTTTTTTTTTTTTTTTAAAGTGCTTAAACATAAAAAAACATAAAAATAGGTATCCCCCAAAATTTGTACGACCCAAAGAGTAAAGCTAACTTATACGGATACACGGGGTAGCCCGTTAAAAAAAAAATAAAAAACACTTTTGGATTGCGTATTTTCTTCCCCCTGGCCCCCAAAAAAAGGGGATTTAAAAGCGACAAAACCTTTTGCCCCCCCAAAAAAATGTACTAATAAAAACGTCAACTCACTCGCAAAAAACAAGTCCCTACAAGCTCCAAGACAGAAAAATTTTGAAAGTTAGGCTCCGCATGGCGATGCAAAACGTTTTTTTCCATGTTTTTTATTTTATAAAAAGCATAAAACTAAAAAAAATATACAAAAATTGGTAGGGGGGGGGGGGTAAAGATTGACCTGCTGATAAAGCTACCTGTCAATATACGTACAGTGACCGCTATAAAAAAAAAAAAAAAAAACAACCAAATTCTTTTTTTTGTTTAAAAACATCTCAAAAAACCCTTTAAAAAAAATGAACATAGCATCATATGCACCCCATAAGGTACCAATAAAAAATTCAACTCCCTCCCGCAAAAAAACAAAACCTACACAGCTCTGCACACAGCAAAAAAAAAAAAAGTATGGGTGTCAGAAAGGACAACATAAAAACGCAATTTTTTTATAGACTATTTTTCGTGTTAAAAAAATAAAAAAAAAAAAAACTATATAAAATCAATCATTTTAATTTTAACCCACCCCCTGTAAAGTTATCACATCATTTTCACTCATGCGAATTCGTAAATTGAAACTCAAAAAACAATGACCCCAACTGCTTTTTTTCCCCCCTTTTTTTTGCCCCCAATGCTAAAAAAAAAAAATATGGAAAACCCGTGCATCCAAAATCAAAAAACAACCCCCAGATGAGATCCCGATGGGGTTAACCCAAAATGGGGCGACTTCTGGGAAATTTCGCCTGTTCTTCTACTTTGGGGGGCTTTGCAAATGCACATGGGGCCCCCCCAAAACGCGTTCCCAAAACCAATAGCCTCCCTCCCTTTGCCCTGCCATGCGCCCAAACAGCAGTTTTCAACCCAAAATGAGGGGATTGCCGAACTTGGAAAAATTGCTTAAAAAAGTTTTAGGTTCTTTTTCCAGGATTCCTTTTATATATGAAACATTTTAAGCTAAAAATTCAGATTATTGAAAAAATTTTTTTTTTTTTTTTTTTCACCTTAGCTAAAAAAAAAATTTTTTTAATCACCTGTGGGTCTATAACCAATGCACCCCTGGATTATTCATTAAGGGGTGAGCCCCAAAAATCGGGGCTATTGGGGTGTTTATTAAGTTTTTCACCCCCTTTGGGGGGCCCCCAAAACCTGAAAATTTGGCGCCTCAAAAAATGTATTAAATAGCCCCAAAAGAATAGTAGGTGCTCCTCCATCTGGGGGTTATGGGTGAGCCCAAAAGCACTAGGGGGACATAAGGGTATTTCAAAAAAGGCGCCCCGGGGGGGAATTGGAAAAATTTTGTTGCATTTACCATAATTTCCGTAAACCGTGAATAATTTATAAAATTTAAAAATCCCAAAAAAAATGAAAATTTTGGAAATTTCCCTCCACTTGCTTAAATTTTCTTTTTAAATAACTGGAAGGTTATCAAACTTTAAATAGTGTTGAAAAATACCTTTAAGGGGCAAATTTTTTTCCGATGGGTCACTTTGGGTACAAAAAAACTTTTAAACCCCTCCCAAAGCCAGTCAAACGGGGGGTCCCTAAAAAAAAAAATTGAAATTTTTTAAAAAAAATTTTACTAAAATTTTTAACCCCTTGTAAAAAAAAAAAAAAAAGACTTTAAAAAATGAGCCAAAAATAGTGACAATGGGTTCTTTTAAAAACTATTTTGTGGTGAATTTTATTGTCTTGCACCAAAAAAAAAAAATTTTTCAAAACCAAAATTTTTCCAAAAAATTTTCATGAAATTTTGATTTTTTTTTTCACAAAAAAACAAATTTATAAAAAATTTTACTAACTTAAAAAAAATTGTCCATAAAAACCCCAATTTTCTTGGTTCACATAAATAGGTAAAAGTTCAAAAATTACCCCTTAAAAAAGAACAGTCCGAATTTCCAAAAATAGGGCGTGCAGAAGGGGCAAAACGGCTGGGCCTTAAGGGGTTAAATCCCCGAAGCCAGTTTTTTACTGCCTTTTTAAAAACTGTCCAATCTTATCCCAAAAATTTTGATTCTCAAATTTTAATTTGATGTCACAGGTTTAGGGGAACAGGTAAAAAATTTGATTCCCTGTAAGACAAAAAACCGTAAATAAAGTTGGGAATCTTTTTATGGGGGAAACCCTTAAAAGTTCCAAAAAATAATTTTGTCTTTTTTTGTTTTGTAAAAGCCGGGGGGGGGATGACATGGGGCCCTTTCGGCCTTACTCGCCTGGATAATAGGTATTGGCAGGTGTCTTTAAAACCCCCCGGGTTTAAAGGGGGCCCACGTACATGCCCCCCAAAACGCCCCGTGGGCAAAAATTATTCCTTTTGCAACAAGGGGTGAATTACTCCAACCAGGGGAAAACCGATTGTCTTTTTTCTAAATTAAATGGCTTGTTTCTCACAAAACGGGTGGGTCGGGAACCAAAGCCCCGATTTTCAAATTTTTCCCAAAAACCTCCGACTCCTGACCCCTCAACAAGGCACATTTTAAATGATAACCTTCTGGGTAAAATGGGAACATCGGTGTTTACACCTTAGATACAATAAACAAGCTATTTAGATAAAAAACATATAAGCAAAAGGGAAAATGTTTTGATTTTTTAACACTTCTGGTGGAGTTTTAGAAAAACTGTATTTGTATCCAAGAAACGTCTGCACCAAAATTTTGGGAAAAATGTAAAAGACCCGGGATCAATTTTTGGGCAAATGTGCTTGAATCTGATCCCAAACTCAAAGATTCAGGCATTATAGAAAACCAAAGGGGATTTCCCAAATGCTAACAAAATTACAAATTAACTTTTGATTTTTAGGAGCAAAAACAGTCAAAGCAGTTCAGGGAAAAAATTTTCAGAACTAAGGATGCTAAAATACTTGTAGCAAATTATTATAAATAGGTAAATGAATGAATAAAAATTACAGTACCTCATGTACAAACTGTAGTGGAGGTGAATAGGAGCCGAAAATCACAAGTTCAAAACATGTTACCATTTTGCTTTCAGGGAAAATTATTTATTGGATAGACTTTTAGAACACAAAAAAATTGTAAAATGCAAAACCATGCAGGAACATTTGGAGTCTCTGAAATTTTTTTTTAAAAATAGTAGTGCCCCCATCAATTTCCCGATACATAAACCCCACATCTGATCTCATTATTATTATATTCTCAGAGAATTAGCTGAACAGCACAAACAGTTCAAACGATAAACCTCCTTTAAATATGCCAACCTTAAAAGCAATATGCAAGCAGAACCAAGGCTGTGTGTAGTGCCCCGGGTCATTGGCACTGTGGTGTGCAGTGAAGTTGCACAGTGACCAGTTTGCATACCTGGCCATCTTCAGGAGTTGCATTAACCATTGTACAGCTTCATCTTCTGTGTGTTACCTTTTTCAGGAGCTGTCTCAGAAATACTGTGAGAAGCTGAAATACAGCGTAGAAGATATAGCCAGTGCATTGGAAGAAATCCGCTGCTCGGCAATACAACGGGGCATTGGAAATGAAGCATTTAAAACAAAGGGGTTGGCGTCTTTGCAGGTTTTTTTACCTCGCAAACTTAATAAGGTAAGAAAGCATTTGATCTTTGCATATAGTGTCACCTGGGATTGCTTTAAAAGAGCTGTCTAGGTCAAAATTTTACATTTAAAGGGGTTGTCTCACTACAAAGGTTAGCTTTCAGCATGTAGGGAACGTTAAAATTTTCCAAATACATGTCTTTTTTTAATTTTTCCTTGGTCAGCAGGTAAAGGAGATTTTATCGGCTCTGGATGCACACAGGTTTTTCAGGTTACCGTCCTGCTATTCCCTACTCTCTCTGCCGTTTGTCATATCTTATAGCAGGGAGTGACGTCACCACAGGTCGGCACATAGGACAGCTGGCAGCTTGAGAACAGAGTGTGTTATCTATAACATACAAAGGAGACTAGTTTTGAGGGTTAACGTTGAGCTCTAAAGCTCTCTGCTTCATAGATTACATCTCCTGCTCTCTTGTCAATGCTATTAGACGAGATTTGAATACAGAGCTTATGTGCTAACCACTGCTATAGAACCACCCACAGCTTGACCAGGAAAAGAGAGGAAGCATGAATTTGAAGCTGCTTTTAGTTCCTTAAAACAGCATGGTGAGACAACACCATGTCTCACCATGCTACTGGAAAATTGAGAAAACTCAACCACTCAACTCGGTTCTAGCACTACCGCTGGCTCTGCTCTTGCTGGTTCTTCTGTTGACTTTTTGGTCCCAGACGTCGAAATGTCCCTGTTGCACCCGTTGAGTGAATGCAGCAGTCACGTGTCTTCCTGACGTCACTGCTCGGTGCTCAGGATTAGACACGTGACCTCTGCAGCCAATAAACCGTTCAGTCCAGAAAAACCCTGCCTCTGGCTGCAGCAGTGACGTTTCGACAGAACCTGGAAGTCAACAGAAGACCCAGCAGGGGCAGCGCTGGAATGGAGGTGAGTGGAAAAGTTTGTGTCACTTTTTTATTTCTAGCATCAGCAGCAATTTACATTGACCTCAATAACCCCTTTAAAGAGAACCTGTCACATAGATTATGCCGCCCTTTCTGAGGGCAGAACAAGGTAGTGTCAGACCTGCTGTTTCCAGCACTGGGTCCCTTATTCTGTAGGATGCTGGAGTTTTCGTGTATTTAATGCTCAAATCTGCAGTTTTCAGCCAGAAGAGTCATTCGAAGAGTCCTTCAAAGAGTCAGTTTTTTTCAAACCCCGCCCACCTGAGGCTAGCTCCACCCACCTCAACTGATAAACCTATTACTTTGGATAGGTAGAAACATGTGAATAACTGTCAGTGGGCGTGTCTAGCCTTTGGTGGGTGGGGCTAACATCTGCTCATGAATAATATTTGAGGGGTAAATGCTCTAAAACTGCAGCATCTTACAGAATAAGGGACACAGCGCTGGGAACAGCAGGTCTGGCACTAGCTTGTACTGTCCTCAGCAAGGAGGGCACAACCTTTAAGTCCATTTCTAGGCTTCACTCCCAGGATGTTGGCTCTAGGTAGCATAACTGTTATGTGTTTCCATCGGGATCACTTTGTGAAATGTTTTGTTAAAGGGCAAGGCTGCATAAATATAATTTCCCAAAGATACAGTATTAATGCGAGCATAGAAACTAAAGAATACTGTGACCCACATCCTAACGTCTGTAGAAATCTGGTCAATGATTGAAGCCCACAAAATGTCAATCTAAAATAGGCAGGTAATTAACCCAGATATAGCCAGGCCTTGCAATTAAAAATCAAAAAACTGCAGGAAACTGATGTGAACACAGTATAGATTAAAAACCTAATAATCACGTAATTTATGGCTGCGGTAGCAGTGTGTCTAGCTCTATACTGTACCTCTAAACCTAATTTTAAGCTATATAATCTGTTTTTGTCTGGAAAGACTGTCTGTTTGCAGTAAAATGTCTCCAGCTGAACACAGTGGGGCACATTTATTCAGACAGTTGCGGCAGATTTTTTTAAAGGGAACCTGTCACATAGGTTATGCCCCCCTTGCTGAGGACAGCACAAGCTAGTGTCAGACCTGCTGTTTCCAGCACTGTGTCCCTTATTCTGTAAGGTGCTGTAGTTTTAGAGCATTTACCCCTCGAATCTTATTCATGAGCAGGTGTTAGCCCCGCCCACCAAAGACTAGCCCCGCCCATTTGACAGTTATTCTCATGTTTCTACCTATTCAAAGTAATAGGTTTATCAGTTGAGGTGGGTGGGGCTATCCACAAATGACTCTTTGGCTCTTTTGTGGCTGAAAACTGCAGATTTGAGCATTAAATACTCTGAAACTACAGCATCTTACAGAATAAGGGACACAGCGCTGGCAATAGCAGGTCTGACACTAGCTTGTGCTGTCCTCAGCAAGGGGGGCCTAACCTATGTGACAGGTTCTCTTTAAAATTTGTGCCAAAAATAATGGCGTACATACTTTATACTACACTTACTATGTTTTTTAGACAATTTCTAGACACTTCTGCGCCTCGACCGACAAAAGAGACGTGGCCTCTAAGGGGGCATGGCTTCGTAAGCAAAGTGTGGGGTTTAGCGTGCGAGGCCATGCTGCAGTTAGTAGCATTAAAGGGGTTGTCTCACTTTGCTGTTTCACAGAGCCATAGGCAGCTTTAGATTCAGCTCTTCTAATTGCACTGACATGAGAGCAGGAGATGTAATCTATAGCGTAGAGGGCTTCAGAGCCCAAAGTACTCTCCTTTGTTTGTTAGAGATAATCTGTTTTAAGGCTGCCAACCTTTCTGTGGTTATGACACTCCCTGCTCTCAGATAACACAGAGCAGGTCGGTAACCAGAGAAATCTGTGTGCACTCAGAGCTGATAAAATCTCTTTTATCTCCTGTTCAGGAAAAAATCAAAAGAGGAATGTATTTGGAAAAAGTCTTGATTTAACATTCCATACATGTTGAAAGCTAATCTTTGTAGTGTGAAAAACACTTTAAGTAAGCCAACTTGAAAAAGCTGTGAAGTTAGGCTAGACAGTCTACACGTGCCAGATTCATCAACACTATGATAAATGTGGCACATTGTAAGACTGTCTTTTCTCACTTTACACTAAGAGTTAGACAGTACAGATAAATCTGCCTATGTTGGTATATACTATATAATACTAATACAAAAATGATGAAATCATAATGCTAAGAGGATGTTCGCCCATACTTCATAGCAATCCAGACTGTTTAGGTCTATAGCTCACTTTTTAACCTATGGGCAAAAAAGTGAGTTTTAGACCTAAACAGTTTCATACATGTGGCCCTAAGCACCCCAGTCTGACACTGTTTCTACCTATTCAAAGTAATATGTTAATGGATCGTGAGGTGGGTGGGGCTAGTCTCAGGTGGGCGGGCCATTAAACAGACTCTTTTCATGAATAAGCCGGACTCTTTTCTAGCTGCAAACTGCCAGACTTGAGCATTAAAGAGAACCTGTCACATAGATTATACCCCCCTTGCTGAGGGCAGCACAAGCTAGTGTCAGACCTGCTGTTTCCAGCGCTGTGTCCCTTATTCTGTAAGATCCTGTAATTTTAGAGTATTTAATGCTCAAATCTTATTCATGAGTAGGTGTTAGCCCCACCCACCAAAGGCTAGCCCCGCCTAATGTTTCTGTTTATTCAAAGTAAGGCGGGGTTCACACGGCTTATTTAAACCGTAATTGCAGGACGGATCTCGCCCACAATTATGGCTTGGGGGCGGGGCGGGGGAGGCTGCTCGCCAGCCCCATAGACATGCATTATCCACGGCGCGTATCCCGCCGGGATAATGAGCATGTCACTTTCTCCCCGCCCGGAGATTCTATGAGAACTGTTTATTACCATAATGCCTTGGACGGATTTCAGCCGTATTGCAGCGCAGAACGGCACGCAATACGGCTGGAATCCGTGCCCGAAATAAGCCATGTGAACGGCCCCTAATAGGTTAATCAGTTGAGGGGGCGGGGCTAGCCTCAGGTGGACTCGTCATGAATAAGCTGGACTCTTTTCTGGCTGAAAACTGCAGATTTGTGCATTAAATACTCGAAAACTCCAGCATCTTACAGAATGAGGGACACAGCGCTGGAAACAGCAGGTCTGTCACTAGCTTGTGCTGCCCTCAGCAAGGGGGCATAACCTATGTGACAGGTTCTGTTTGTATCGTGTTTTTACTGGATACTCTAGCATGGAATAGTCTACTTTTTACCAGCGGGACTGAGGGCAAAAGGACACTTTTTGGCCTCCATTAGGCTAATGTATTTCTATGCACACGTCAATCATGTACATGGGGACTTACTCAGCTTACACTGAAAGTACTAAACATCACAAATCTGCCGAGAACTTCGGCTTGTATGCAGATAATGAATAATGTATGCACCAAATAATAATGTTTCCCCGTCACGTTTCAAGCCCAGGGCTCTACCACGTTTTCTAGCACTTGAATCCGGACTATTTAAACATGAGAAGACCCCTTTAACTGTGTTGTGTTGTGTTTTTAAGGGATCCAAAAACTTCATGGAAACATCCCTAAATGTCACAGGGAAGGAGCTGAAATGCCAGTAAGTACGGCGCTTTGTACTGTTAAGCTCTTTAGCAATCTTACCCATTTTTTGCACTGTACACACAAAGGATCTCATGTATGAAAACTGTCTGGCTGTAAGACTTTCTTTGTTGCCCATAGCAACCAGTCAAAGCCCCTTAATTTTTTCAGAGAACTATATGAAATGAAAGGGGAGCTCTGATTGGTTGCCAAGAAAAACTTAGACCTGGACAGTTTTCAAACACGAGGCCCAAAATGTCCAAATACTCTGAGATGATCTTGCTGTGACACCTGTGTTACCTTTACAAATCTGGGGGCAACCTGGATATTTTGGACAAAGAAGCTCAGTAGGATTTCCGCCAAATGCCAGGGCAATTGTAGGCTGGTTAATAGATCTGATAGTGAGAAACACAGCAGACGGATTGCACGGAAGCTCTGGTCAGCCAAAAAGCAATATTTGTGGTACTCGTTAAAGGTGATTAACTCGTTAAAAACGGATTTAAAAAAAAGAAAGCAAGCGCATTTACTGGCGGCATCCTCTCCTGTGCCTCCTGTGTCAGTTCTTCCATGGCACCTTTGTTTACAGGTGCCACTTTAATATCTGAATCCAGTTTGACGAGAGCAGAAGTTGGGCAGGCTAAATCCCAGTCATCACTTACTGTCTTCTGCATTCCTGCTTTGAAAGCCCACCATGTCTGTTTTCAATGTAATTCAGTTGCCCCAAATGTCAGATCACCATTGCATCAATCTGCAGTCCCCCCCACTGTACCCCCTTGTAGCCTGGCGCTCACCCGCATTAAGATGGTAATCACTCTCCCAGTGGCATGATGTTTAAAGAGAACCTGTCACATAGATTTTGCCCCCCCTTGCTGAGGGCAGCACATGCTAGTGACAGACCTGCTGTTTCCAGCGCTGTGTCCCCTATCCTGTAAGATGCAGCAGTTTCTGAGCATTTAATGCTCCAAGCTGGCCTGGTCTGCAAGAAAATAGTCCAGCTTATTCATGACCCGTCCACCCGCAACTAGCCCCGGCCACCTGCCATCTATTAAAGTACTGAGTTGAGTCAGCCGTGAGTGGGCAGGGCTAGCCAAGGGTAGGTGGGGCTAGCCATAGGTGGGCGGGTCATAAATTTAGTAGAATCTTTTCTTGCAGAACTGGCTTCAACCTACCAGATTTGAACATGAAAGGGGTTTTGCCATGAGTGTGGGACATGTCTGCCACTCGCAGTGCCGGCTGGAGAGCTGGCCGCACTTGCTTAGTCACTCTCCATTCTATTCTATGGGATTTCCAAGTACAGCAGAGCAGTGCATCCGAATCTGCTTGGAACTCCCATAGAACGGATTGCACGGAGAGATTCGGAGGCCTGATCCAGAGTTGGGACCCGCACCTGTCAGACATTGATGCCATATCCAACAAAGTGAATAAGAAAAGTCAGCTAAGCACTCGAATCCGGACTGCACGGACCCTCCAGGCAGAAGAGGCAAACACATGTAGCAGTAAAGTTTGATCCAGCAGTCCGTACAATGAATAAAATCTAAAACTTTATTAAAAACACATGGCGTAAGAGCACAGGGAAAGATGATACAGAGCTTACGCGTTTCAGGGGACTACCCCTTAGTCATAGCATAACAAAAGGAGCCGTGAATGGCCTAATAGAGAGGAAGTCATTTATAAAAACATAACTCACCTGTGAGAGATGAACGGCATGCAAAACCAACCGCCAAATACTATGTGCTTGTAGCCCAAAACGCCATGTTATCATTGTCTATGGTGGCAAAACTGCTTTAAATGCTCTGAGACGCCTGCACCTTACAGAATAAGGGGCACAGTGCTGGAAACAGCATGTCTGTCACTAGCTTGTGCTGCCCTCAACAGACGAGGCATAACCTATATGACAGGTTCCCTTTAAGGAGAGCTGATAATTGGATTGAATCTTCACGTGATCTGAATGGATTGGTTTAGAGATTGCCTAGAGGAATTGTCACATGATCTGTGACATTTCTTGTTCAGAGGTACAGGAGAGTAAATCATACGGTCTCAGTACAGAAGGTCACACAAAAAGAAGGAAGCATTCAGCAGAGTTGCAGTCGTATGATCCTAGTGAGGGTTTTGAGTATCTGACAGGTGGAAGTCCGAGTCAATGAGCAGGGTTTTCTTTTAGGTATATTAAACTTCATTAAGCTGTTAATAATTGCTGTTCTTTTATAGGTCACATTCTGTACTTTACTGTTTTACTTGTCCATTGTTAGCGTAGATGGGGGCTGTTCACTTTGAATACACAGACATCCATCCTTTAAAGCTGCACAAACCTGGCTTTGGTGTCAGAAGTGTTCCGTTCTTCTCTCAGTCGTAACCTGAATGCAGTTGGTCCCCACTATAAACCAGGTGATACAAATTCCTGACCCCTTCAAAAGGTTTATGGCTTTTAATTATTTGGGAGAGACGCCTCTCTAGAACCCTGCTCTGCACTGAATAGGGGCAAACACCCCGTAACAGCTGTCTGCAGATAGGTATCAGTCTTGGCTTTCAATTCCTAGTTATGTTTCAAGACCCTTACTTCCCCACTCGGCTATATTTCGATGATGCTGCCTTTCCATTTCTTCTGTTAACCTGTAGCTCCAGACAGTGAGCTTGTGTCCTATATAGCCACTAATTGGCTGCAGCGGTCTCATGCCAGCACTTCCAAATGGTGACGGAATTAAGCACTGCACCCAGTCATCGGCTGTAGCACTCACGAGACACCTGCCTGAAACCGAAAGTAAACAGATTTGGGCAGGCGGCCGGCAGCATTATTATCTGTCGGATGGCTAGTATGTTTTTGGTATTATTTTTTTTTTAGTTTCAATTTTATTCTTGCAGCTCTATCCGAATTTGTATTTATTTAAAAACACTTTTAATATGTAGGATGTGACTTTAAGGAAAGCAACTTCCAATAGGTGCCGCAGGAGTCGAAGCTCTCTTCCCTTGAGTTAATTGACTACTCCAAAGATTAAAGGGGTTGTCTAAAAATGTAATACTTTTATGGAAAGATAAAAACTATCCACATATTATTAATAAAATAAGTCAGACTAAAAAAGTAAAAAAAATAGCAATGCGTTTTGCCAGCACACATAGCCTGCTTCCTCAGGTTGTATAGACTTCACTGTTGTCACAATGCTTTTAAGTCCGAGAGTTAAAGGGGTTGTCTTGCTACAAGGATTGTTTTTTATGTTAAAGATCTTGCAAAAATAAGTCACTTTACAATATGTGTCCGTTAACCGTGTCCTACCTATTCTGAGATATCCCCTCTTGTATGGACTGCATCAGCTCCTCAGGTCGCTATAACTACAGACCTTTTTGATCTCTTCTGATAGGCTGCCAGCACTGGTTGCTATAGCTACAGACCTGGCTTCTACTGCAGCCTGGTAGAAGCCAGTAAACATGCCCCTGAATTCAAAATGAAACCAAGAAAACAGGACTGAGGTGAGATGAATCAATGTAGTGAGACAACCCCTTTAATTATTAGGAGGCAAATGACATCTGCACCTTAACTTTTTAATTACAGTTAGATGATGTCAGTTGCAGGCAGGGTTCAGCGATAGGATGGAGTAAGGGTCCATCTACATGGCAAGGATTTATAGTTGGTTTTTGACACGGCTTTCGGTGAAAATCCGAATTTAAACCATCCCCATAGATTTCAATAGAAAATCCAAGTTGTTGTCTATACAGCTAAGATTTTCTGATGGTTGAATTTAGAAACCATGTTTTTTTTTAGAAAAAACTTGGAACATCTTCATTCTTGCACCGGATTTCCATTGGGAAATATACTAATCAATGTCAATGTGCATCCGATCCGAAAACCGTTATAAGGAAACAAGCAAAGTAACGTGCCAAAAAACCAAAACCAACTATAAAATACTGGTCGGAGTCTACTTCAGAATCTGATCAGTAGTTGTGCTTTGCCGTGTAGAAGCAATCGACCAAGGCATCTCATGAATACAATGGTCTCTAATTAACAATTGCCCTTTTTCTGCCGACAGCTTCTCTTTTACTGTAGTGTATTCTATGTACTAAAAATTTACTTATTTAGCATTTAAAAGCTGGCAGTTCACACTGTAATTTACCACAGTTTTGTCGAAAGCTGATTAAAGTCTGCAGTTGTAATGTATAGCTGAGTATTTCAAGAGGTTTTAAGCCAGTACTTCCTATTTTTACCTTGCTGTAGAATTGCACAACAATATGGACTAGAGGAAAGTCACCTGAAGATAATTGTTAACAGGAAACAGCTTGAGACCGGTAAGTTTGAATGAACATACTCCACTTGTTCTGTATTTTATTCACTTTTAAATGTGTTCTTTTATTACCCATAAGTGTAACCTGATCTGTCAAAGAGAACGATTTTTCAGTCTCCTTAACAGACCGTCATTATTGCCGTCTTCATACCTTCCCTCTAGGCTCCTTCTTAGGTTCTGTTGCACCAGAATTATGCAGGCTCACAGATGCTGATAAGTCAATGGGGCAGATTAATTAATACTGTCTAATAGTTAGTGTAAACTTAGACTAGAGGGATGATAAATGGGACGCATGGTTAGACACTTCTGTTTAAATTTACACCATTTTTAGTTGGTTTAGTTTATAGCGGACCAGGGTATTGTACAGTCCGCAGGCCACATCCGACCCATCCTCTCCGCCGATCATTAAGGTCCCAAGTCGATACCGGTCGCTAAGCTATCGTCTTGGGACCTTGGCGATCGGCGATGGCAGCGCCAGTTACTTACTATATGTATGTCCTCTGGACTTACATACAGTTGCAGGCTTCCGTGGAGCAGAGAGTGAAGGCTCTCCACTCCGCAGAGTACTCCGATGAGCTGAAAGCAGGCTTGCGGCTCACCAGAGTACACAGTGCAGGCGGCTGGCCTAATGACGTCACGCCGCCTGTGCAGGAATATGGCGGAGAACAAAAGGAGCTTCAGGGAGCGGAGGAAAGGTGAGCACTGTTTGTTTTTTATTTTTAATTAGCCCTCTCTACCTGCTGGGGGAACTATAACCTGCCTATATACAAACTGGGGAACCTATAACCTACCTATATACCTGCTGGGGGACCTATAACCTACCTATATACTTGCTGGGGGACCTACAACCTACCTATATACCTACTGGGGACCTATAACCTACCTATATACCCACTGGGATGACATACAACCTACCTATATACCCACTGGGGGAACATATAACCTACCTATATACCCACTGGGGGACCTATAACCTGCCTATATACCTACTGGGGGACATATAACCTATATACCTACCTACTGGAGGACCCTATTGTTTACACTGGGGGGGGCATATAACTTACTGCGTTGTGAAGTCGCTAACAGTCGTTAAGCAGGTTGTTAAGGTCTCAAGTCGATTGATAAGAGCTTAGCAATGACTCCGGGGTCCATAGTATATAGGTATTGGGTAGAACTGAGCTAAATATATTAGTCTGACAGTCTAAAACCATTCCAAATTGTCATGTGGCCCCATGGGAAAATTAATTGCCCACCCCTGGTTTATAGGGATCATTGCAGCAAAATGTTGGCACATTTTAAGGCCAAGTCCCTCTTAGTGAGACCACAATCTTTTTTTGTCTGACAAATCACAGAAGTGTCTAAAAACTGTGTAAAACACTAATAAATGCAAATTGTTTGCCAATAAAGCATGTATGCCAGTATTTTGGAGACCATTGTACCAGGATTTTGGTGCAGTTGCCAGAATAAATGTGCCCCCTTGTCTTTACCACTCATCCTTATCCTTCATAAACACTAGCCCATTGATTACCTCATTACAATTTCACCTATCAAGGAAAGTGATATTTCAGGAAACAAGTTGAACAGTCAGTTCTTCATGTAATGAAAGCAGGAAAAATGAGCAGGTTGAAGCATCCAAGTAATTTTGACATGGGCCAAATTATGATGGCTAGATGATTGAGTCATAGCATCTAGAATATTGCAGGGAATTAGGGTGTACCTGGTTTTGTAAGGAAGGACAACTGGTGGACCAGTAACAGGGCCAGGGGCATCCAAGGCTTTTTAAGGCATGTTGGGAGCAAAAGTTACTACATCGGATCCAATCCCACAGAAATGTTATTGGAGCACAAATTGCTAAAAAAAAGTTATTGCTGATAAAAAGCAGTCAGAACACACAGTGCATGCAGCTTGGTGGAAATGGGGCAGTTTATCCTCAAACTGGCCACAGTGGTCATGCCGGCTCCTGTCCACTGCCAAAAACGGCTTGAAGGAATCGGAACTGGATTGTGGAGCAATGGAATAAGGTGGTATTGTCTCATGAATGTTTTTTTCTTTTACATCACGTGGACAACTGGGTCTGTTTGTCGCTTACCTGGGAAAATGATGGCACCAGGATGCACTATACAAAGAATATGGTGGAGGCAGTGTGATGCCGTCTGGCTAAATATTGTTTTAGGTCAAGTACTACCCCTTCATGGCAACAACATTCCATAATGGCAGTGGCCTCTTTCAGCAGAATAATGGTCCTGCCACACTGCAAAAATAGTTAAGGGATATGAGGAATGTGAGAAAGGGTTCGGAGTGTTGCTAGAAAAACAAGTCTTATCCATGGAGACTTCACGACAATACAAGACGGTTAATCTCTTGGTGCCAAATACTGCACCTTCAGATGTCTTGTGAAGTCTGTGGCTCTATTGGTCAGAGCTGTTTGAATCGAGAGGGGGGTTTAGACAGTATTATGTACACTATTACTACATTGTCTTTTTACATAGAGCAGATTTTTAAGAATTCAAGAGAAATGGGTCTGCAGAATATGATATAATGTTTAAAACATGTTTTTATGTTAAATGTATTTTTGAAGAATTTTTGGTGATTTTTTTCATAACTTTCACCAATATATATATATATATATATATATATATATATATATATATTATATATATATATATATATATACACACACTGCTCAAAAAAATAAAGGGAGCACTTAACACAATGTAACTCCAAGTCCGTCACACATCTGTAAAATCAACCTGTCCAGTTATGAATCGACATTGATTATGAATCAATTTGTCCTGCAGTTGTGCAAATGGAACAGACAACAGGTAGAAATGATAGGCAACTGGCAAGACAACCCCTATAACGGAGTGGTTCTGCAGGTGGTGATCACAGATCATTTTCTGGTTCTCATCATTTTTGGCTGTTGCTTTGGTCACTTCTGCATTTTGTCATTGCTCTCATCCCCAAAGGTAGCATGTGGTGGTGTCTACAACCCACAGAAGTTGCTCAGGTAGTTGCAAGAAGGTTAGCTGTGTCAGCACGGTCTCCAGCGTGTGGAGCAGATACTATGAGACAGACCAGTACACCAGGAGACGTGGAGGGGGCCATAGGAGTGCAACAACCCAGCAGCAGGACCACTACCTCTTCCTTTGTGCAAGGAGGAGCAGTGCTAGAGCCCTGCAAAATGACCTCCAGCAGCCACTGATATCCATTTGTCTGCTCAAACTGTGAGAAACAGACTCCATGAGGGTGATATGAGGGTGATTGGTATTTGGTTCACACTGAGCACTTGTGACAGAGTCTGGAGACGCCATGGAAAACACTGCCGCCTGCAACTTCCTCCAGCAGGAATGGTCATACAGGCACGTGGACGCCACACACACTACTGAGCCTCAATTCCTTGTCTTGAGACGTTTCCACTGAAGTTGGATCAGCCTGAAATTTAATTTTCCACTTTGATTTTGAGCATTATTCCAAATCCTGACCTTCATGGGATACTAATCTTGATTTTCATTGATCATTTTTATGTTTTATTGTTCTCAACACATTCCACTATGTAATGAATAAAGAACTGCAACTTGTGGTTCACTGAGCACTTGTGACAGAGTCTGGAGACGCCATGGAAAACACTGCCGCCTGCAACTTCCTCCAGCAGGAATGGTGCCAGGAGGCACTTCTTTGTAGGGCCGCACAGTCCTCCATGTGCTAACCAGAGGTACCCTGACTGCCATTAGGTACTGGGATGTGATCCTCAGACCCAATGTGATACCCTATGCAGATGCAGTGTACCCAGGGTTACATCTGATGCAGGATAATGCTAGACCTCACAAGGCTGAAGTGTGTCAGCAGGTCCTGTATGATGAAGGCATCGATGCTATGGACTGGCCTGCCCGTTCCCTAGACCTGAAACCAATCAAGCACATCTGGGACATCTCGTTCCATCAACCAATGCCACATTGCAGCACAGACTGTCCAGGAGTTGACTGATGGTTTAATCAAGGTCGGGAGGAGATATCTCAGGAGAACATCCGCTTCCTCATCAGGAGCATGCCCAGGCTTTGCAGGAAGGTCATACAGGCACGTGGACGCCACACACACTACTGAGCCTCAATTCCTTGTCTTGAGACGTTTCCACTGAAGTTGGATCAGCCTGAAATTTAATTTTCCACTTTGATTTTGAGCATTATTCCAAATCCTGACCTTCATGGGATACTAATCTTGATTTTCATTGATCATTTTTATGTTTTATTGTTCTCAACACATTCCACTATGTAATGAAGAACTGCAACTAGGATATTTCATTCATTGAGATCTAGGATGTGGTATTTTAGTTTTTTGTTTGTTTTTTTACATATATATATATGTGTGTGTGTATATATACAAACATATATGAATATATATATATATATATATATATATATATATATATATATATATATTATATATATAATATATATAATATATTATATTTCTCAATCATATATATATCAGGAAGAATTACAATGAAATGTGACACCAGTCCATAGATAACACACAGCTTTTCATCATCCACAGTGGGTAATTGTCACAACTCTCCTTCTTCATCTCTCTAGTCACTGACTTCTTCTCCGGGTCACAGAGCATGCCCACGCCTCTCTCCTGCAGAAACTAATTACTATGCTGTTCACAGGCTCCTATGCCCATGAAGCTGCTGGAAAGTGGTTCTGCAGGTGGTGATCACAGATCATTTTCTGGTTCTCATCCTTTTTGGCTGTTGCTTTGGTCACTTCTGCATTTTGTCATTGCTCTCATCCCCAAAGGTAGCATATGGTGGTGTCTACAACCCACAGAAGTTGCTCAGGTAGTTGCAAGAAGGTTAGCTGTGCCTGTCAGCACGGTCTCCAGCGTGTGGAGCAGATACCATGAGACAGACCAGTACACCAGGAGATGTGGATGGTTCTGTAGGAGGGCAACAACCCAGCAGCAAGACCGCTACCTTCTCATTTGTGGAACTGGAGGAGAAGTGCTAGAGCCCTGCAAAATGACCTCCAGCAGCCACTGATATCCATGTGTCTGCTCAAACTCTCAGAAACAGACTCCATGAGGGTGATATGAGGGTGATTGGTATTTGCCAGAGAACACCAAGATTGGCAGATTCGACATTGGCTTTAGGTGCTCTTCACGGATGACAGCAGGTTCACACTGAGCACTTGTGACAGAGTCTGGAGACGCCATGGAAAACACTGCCGCCTGCAACTTCCTCCAGCAGGAATGGTCATACAGGCACGTGGACGCCCACACACACTACTGAGCCTCAATTCCTTGTCTTGAGACGTTTCCACTGAAGTTGGATCAGCCTGAAATTTAATTTTCCACTTTGATTTTGAGCATTATTCCAAATCCTGAACTTCATGGGATACTAATCTTGATTTTCATTGATCATTTTTATGTTTTATTGTTCTCAACACATTCCACTATGTAATGAATAAAGAACTGCAACTAGGATATTTCATTCATTGAGATCTAGGATGTAGTATTTTAGTTTTTTTTTTTTTTTACATACATATATATATATAGTTGTACACAGAAAACAGAAATAAAAAGATCTATACTCGGAAAATAAATATAACGAAGAAGAAAAAAATATACATCAGTATGTGGCTTTAATAAGTAAAACAAAACGTTGATGATAGATTCCCTTTAAAATCCGCCCTCCCCCCCACAGGCATTGGCTAAACAACACACCAACAATGGACTGTCCTTACATGAGTCTGGACTTTAGCTTTATTTGCTGTATTATAAACAATCCATTCACCTCTTTTTTCATTACTTTTTCTTGACATTGAAGAGTTTTTATTGCTTGGAGTGATGAAATTATGCACGGTTATGTTTTCTTTGGCCACAAGATGGCATTACGAATTCATGTTACCACTTAATTTTATATTTCATTTAATCATATGTTCCTTAATGGAGTTTCCGACCTCCTCATTTGGTTAACGCCTAAAGGACCAAGTGATTTTTTTAATATTTTTTTTTCATTTTGTTCATCATCGCATTACAAGAGCTGTAACTTTATTTTCTATTGAAAAACCCCTATGAGGGCTTGTATTTTTCAAGTTGGGTTTTATTTTTTAATAGCACAGTTTTGATGTACATATAACTTATTGATTAACTTTTACGGAGGACTGGAAAACAAAACAATAATTCCGCCACAGTTTTTTTATTTTTTTGCATTTCAAATTTACACCATTCACCATATGGTAAACCTACTGTGATAACTTTATTCCATGGTTCAGAACGATTATGGCAATACCATAATTGTATTGTTTTTTTTCAGTTTTGCACAAAAAAAGTGCTTTTTAAATAAAAAGGTTTGTTTGTGTGGCTGTATTCCAAGACCTATAACATTTTTATTTTTCTGTTCACAGATCTGGATGAGGGCTTGTACCATTTTTGGGTACATAAGACTTTTTAGCACTTTCTATTATGTTTTTTTGGCACCATGTAAGATGAATAATAATAATTGTGTAGCTTGGATCATTAAGGTAGCGATATTGATTATGAATAGGTTTTGTTTTTATTTTCGATAGGAATTTTGTTAAGGGAAAAATGGAAATTTTATATTACTTTGGGATTTTTTTTTTATTTGTCTTTATTACTTTTTTAATATTATTTAATAGTCCCATTAGGACATGCAGTCATATGATTGCTCATGTCATACACTGCCTACTTATGTGGTGCATTATATTACTGTCAATGTAACACTGCAAGGCATCCTACTGTACCCTACCTCTGGCAGAGCCTAAAAAGCAAACGCAGAATTCTGACCTGAAAGCCTTCATTAGGTCCCCGGCTACCATGTAAAGCCATCAGCTCCCTGGGAACACATTGCAGGGGATGTAACAACGGGAACCACCTCCCTCTAAAACCGCTTAGATGCAATGGTCACTATTCACTGAGGCATATGAGGGGTTAAACATCTTGGATCTGAGGTCTGCAACTCTTTGCCATTAAAGCAGGGTCCTTGCTGTCATCAGACACTTGAGCTCCTGCTTCTTCCAGCACAGGACACGAATGCCGGCTCATATTTGCACCACTGACAAACGACGTATTGTGGTCCTTGAGGGGTTAATTTCTTTTTCGGACTCAAGCTCCTAACTGTAGAAAATGGGGACATGTCTCAATGTTGCAAAAAGTTTAGTTCAGGAAAGCGGCATTACGATAATGTCATTGCGCCACTTGTCTGATCATGCGTGCTTCCAATACTGCTAGCCCGTATTCACCATCAGCAGCATGGGGGGCAGGCAAAAGATGGAGAGAGCTGCAGTTTATATAAATCGCAACTCTGGTGCATGCATTGGAGCTATTTATATAAATGTACTGCAGCTCCCTCACAACCGTTCTTACAATAGGAGTAATAAAACTAGTTTAAATAACTGTAGGGTTATGCACCAGAGCCTTGGAAGAAAAAAAAAGCAAACAGCCTGTGCCTGTGCTCAAACATGTATAGAACGCTCCAGGGCAGGCAGACTAACCCTGGAGCACACTATACCAGACAGAGGAGGAGGGGAGGGGGGGGGGGGCAACTCTGTTAGATGCCCTGCCTGTATGTGAACCGCCACAGGCATGATGTGGAAAAGTGCTCCAGGGCTTCCGTGCCCTTGAGCTACTGTCTGTCACTGCATACTGAAAAAGCTGAGACTGGGGTAGGAGGAAGCGCGCATGCGCACAGATGCCCATCCCTGTGATCCCAGCTGTGGCTTAAATAAAAATGACGCTGCAATTCTGGCAGGGCTGTGGAGTCGGAGTCGTGGAGTCGAAGTCGGTGCCTATTTTGCAGGAGTCGGAGTCGTCATAAAATGGACCGACTCCAACTCCCAAAATATATAATTAGTTGGTCCAGTTAGTTCAATGCAAAGAGCAAGAGGAAGTGGGTCCGGCCAGTGCTACTGCTCCCATATCTTCAGCCTTCTCACATGAGGAGTGTAATTGATGACATGGAGCAGGCAAAGCACTGCCACAGGGGAAAAGATTCCGCTCCCAGGGCAAACAGATTTCAGCAAAATTTTCCACCTGCTTTCAAAGAAGAAGAAGAGTTAAACCATTCATCAACACTGACTATGGCTGAGGCAATTCCATTATACCCTGACATTGTTAGAGATGTTGCCCCTATGGTCACCCCTGTGCCCCCAAACCAAGTTAGTGTAGAGAGGCCGTTCTCTAGCCTGGAAATAATGAGATCAGATGTGAGATCATGTATGCAGGATCTGATGGAGGCAATACTATTTCTCAGAACAAATTCAGAGACTCCACAAATGTTCCTGCAGTGTTTTGCATATTTACAATTTTTTTGTCCTAAAGTCATATCCAATAAATATTTTACACTGACAAGCAAAAGGGTAACAATGTTTTGAACTTGTGACTTTCAGGCTCCATATCTCACCAGCCACTACAGCTTTGTACATTAGGCTACTGTAATTTTATATCCAGCCATCTTACCTATCTTATACATAAATTTGACTTGCAAGTATTTAGCATCTGCTTAGATCTGCAGATTCTTTCCTGTAACTGCTTTGTTGCTGTTTTGCTCCTAAAAATCAAAGTGTTAATTTTTATTATTTTGTTAGTATTTGGGAAATCCACCTTTTGGTTTTCAATACTGCCTGAATCCTTCTGGGCTCTGAATCAGATTCAAGCATATCTTGACCAGGTCTCTTCTACACATTCCCAATGTTGGTACAGACTGGACTTGGATACAAATACAGCTTTTTCTTCAACTCTACCCACAAGTGTTCAAAAGATCAAAACATTGTTACCCTTTTGCTTGTCAGTGTCTGTTCTATTATTGTATCATAAGGTGATGAACAGCCTGATGTTACCATTTTACTACAGTAAAGTTATCACTTAAACATGCGCCGTGTATGAGGGAGTCGGAGGTTTGGGAAATTGAAGAGTCGGAGTCGGGGCTTCAGCTTTTTCGACTGATTTCTGGCCACAACCGATAGCAAAGACTTTTGCTAGTGAAGTATATTTACAAAGGTGTTAATTTTTACATGCACGGTCTTAGCCCATTTGCTGAGGGGAGAATGAACCTTTAAAGAGGTTTCCAGCATCTAATATTGATGGCCTGTTTTTGGCTGATCAGCAGAAGACTGCAATACCTATCACAGCGCCAACCATGTGTGTGATTTTGTCTGATTCAGCTATCCATGGTCTTCCCCTAACCTGGACTTTAGGGTCAGCAGATCAACAAGTATTTGGTCCCGAACTACAAGTTCCCCATGAGGTATTAATTTCAGTTTTGCTGTAGACTGTTCCTGACATTGGAGACAGTTTTTTTAACTAAAATTTCTAGTAAGGCTGTATTCACACTACTATCAGAGACTCCATACATAGCTTTATTTGGGAGTCCTGGCAGATTCGACTGGTCGACTTTGCTCTGTATACCCCATCAAAACCGCAGAACCGAAGGGACTCCTTTGTGAGTCAGTGGGGTCCTTTGTGTGACAGATTCAGCCTTGCATTGTGGTTTCTGTTATACTCCTAATGCCATTGTGAACAAAGGTTAAAGGGGTTTTCTCACGACAAAGATTAGCTTTCATCATGAAGGGACAGGTACTTGAAGACTTTTTCTAAATACATTGGTCAATAGATTTTACTCACTCCCTCAGTGCTGATTAAACTAATTCTCTCTCTGTTTTAGCTCCTTACAACATCTGTAGCTTTTGTTTAATGAAGATAATAGCTCCTGCTCTTGTCAGTGTAAAGGCTCAGCAAGTTATAGAGAAGCTTAATATGCTAATCACTGCTATAGAACCATCCACAGCCTGAAGAGACAATGTGAGTGTAAAACTGCTTGTGACTGGGTGAAACAGTCTGGTGAGAGAACCCCTTTAACTATTAAATTAACTTGACGTTACGGGATTATACTAATGAATGAGAAGGTTATGTGGAGAGGAGCGTAAAGAAATACAGCGTGTTTGAATGCTGGATTTTGCTGCAAGTTTCACTGACAACCTCTTTAATCACCTGCAGCAATAATGACTTGTGATATCTAGAGATTATTCCTTAGTATCTTAACAGCTTAAAAAGAATATTCCGTTTTCCAGACTATAACTGTGTTTGCTACACATTACACTGTTGGCATTGTTTTCCATGCCATGTGATTGTCATGAGCTTGTAACCCTCTAGTGTTCCAGCTGGGCATCAGATTATGATTTTCATACACACATTCTCCTTACTTGTGTCAAACGTGTAACAAAAGGGCTCTCATTGCCAACAATAGCTGATATCCGAGTGTAATAGGATGGAAATAAATGATTGATGTGTCTTATTTGATCTGATATAGAGATATGTCTTATGCCTCATTAATATACCTTGTATCCAGTCGAGATATATATATATATATATATATATATATATATATATATATATATATATATATATATATATATATATATATTTGTATCAAGTATAATCACTGTATTTAGGTTTCTCAGAGTGAGGGCAGCTGTCATAGTACACCACAGTAGTAGTCTATTTCTGCTTAACCTTTGGTGACCCCTGCCTGACTGCTTGGTAGTTCAAAGCTAACTTCCCCCCAACTGTACTGATCAGAAGATGATATCATACATTTCTTTACAAGTATTCCTATACCGTCCCATGTATGGATGGTCATATAATTCTGAAGTCTGTTGTAATGCTGACTATACCACTTAGTAAATGTACGTCTAGAATAGAGGAAATACTAAGTTTGGTAATTAAGGGTTGAAGCTGTCTAGTATAAAAAGGCTTGCTTTGCCTCTGATAAGTAGCTTCGGCTGGGGGCATGCAGTTTCCCAGCACCCCTTCTGTGGTCATCGCATGAAATGGGGGTACATTTGGTACCTAGGGGCTCCCTGTTTCACCTTGTACGAACTATGCATCGATAACATCTGTAACTGCAGCTAAGTATCATTCTATTCTTTTATTTATGTAATACATTTTTTTATATATTCTGCCGGATTGTAATTATTTTCTTGACCACCAATCAATCACCCGCTTACACCGAGCCATGAAACTCTCTTCATGTCTTGGGGATGTGCGAAAAGTTGTTCTGTTGGTAGGGCTTAAAGGGATGCTACCATCACATTTTTGTTTTCATGTACTGACAAACCATATGTGACTAATATTTGGATTTTTGTTTTAAATTGGGTGTTTGTTTTTTTTATATATAATTTTTTAAAGTTTTCCTACGTACATGACTTCCTGCCTTGTGTTTCTGACTTCCCCTCTGTAAGCTCCGATAGCACAGCAGTGAGAGGATCGCTTGACTATACTTTTCTCAGGTTGGCTATGGCCTGATATGTTTCAGTATTTGCAGCAGAAAATAAGTGTGAAGAACGCTGGAAACTTTCCCATTGTAGAAAAAGTCAAATTTTCTCTATCCCTGTCCAGAGAACAATAGAGCAATCGTCATTATCTACTATTTGTAATGAGTCTACATAGAGATAAGCAGCAGCTGCAGTAAAGTGCGATTAGTCTGCTGTGCCATTCAGAAGTTTTATATCTTCGCTAATCACAGCTAGAAAAGGGCAAGATGTTATGTGTTTTAATTGCATATCACTTCTGAATTAAACAAAAAAAAAGTTCCAAGACCAAAAAAACTAAAAAAAATATTCAGTATTATTGGTTTTAACCAACAGTTATTTACTCACGACTTCTCTCAATAAGAGGGGATAGAAGGATGCAAACTGGCAGCGCTTTCGGTTTAGTGGACCAGGTCCATCCATGTGTTACTATTGTATTAGCAAATTAGCACAAATGCAACATTCAAACTATTGTCTCGTTCTTTTTTTTTTTTCTTTTTAAATTAAAATTGATAGGACTACTGTAAAACAAACAAAACCAAAAATTTTAAGAACATATACTTACCTTAGAACAATGACCCTCCCTGCCCAGCTCTTCTGTTTACTGCCAGCTCCGGGTAGTAAGCTCAATAGTGCTGCAGCTGCTGACTACCATCACCGTTTAGTGTTCTCACTTCTGAATAGTAATGTCAGGAATTGGCACATGACCACTATAGCCAGTCATTGGTTGCAGCGCTCACAAGCTGACTTATGAAATCTAAAAACTATGCAGGCCGCCGGCAGGGTCTTCACTGGAATGGAGCTGCGTGGGGGAGAGAAGTATGTTTTACTTTATTACAGTAGCCATATACCAATTTTATTTATTCTTATTTAAAATTGCTGTTTTTAGGTAAAAATTAGCTTTAAACATGTAGGCAAAGGTAAATCAAGATTATCAGATATATTGCTGGTCTGATTTTGCTTCCCTTCAGAGCTAGAGCAGATCTTATCTCCTGCTTGTGTACACAAACTTCCCTAAGTTACCAACCACCTCTCATTGCTCCAGCTGCCCTTGCCTACCATGGTTAGGTCACTCCACGCTGTTACTGACAGATCTGTACCGTCTAGAGCACGGTAGCCGCCTGCCCTAATTTTTGAACCCCTCTATCATCATTGCCCCTCGAAGGGTGCGTTCCCACGGCACAGGACAATTGCCGGCCGGTATCTGTCCTGTTTTGTGGCCGTCAGGAGAGGGGGGGGGGGCGTCTTTTCTCCGCACTGAAGATTGTCCTATCACAATGTTTTGCGAACTGCACGGGTTTTCCATAGAGCACCATTGTGCTCATTTTCAGCCGGTTTTTCAGGCGGTCTGAAAAACCGCAAACCGGCTGAAAAAAAACGGCCGAAAACCCATTCAGTGGGGACATGCCCTAACATTCTCAGCTAGAAAAAGCAGATCTGAATCATTACAGTAGAACAACCCACAGCCTTACCAGGAGGTGCGAGTCTGAAGCTGGCTGTGATAATCTGACTTTGTGAAACATCATGATGAGCAGAGCCGTCTTAGAAGCATTATGGGCCTCCGGGCATAACACTGCAGTGGGCCCTGCCCAAATACATGACATCACACTAGGCCATGCCTCTAGCCACCCCCAAGCACACCCATATTAACATGTCCCTTATGTCTGGACACCACCAGTCTGCAACCTACAAGACTAATTGGCAAAGCAAGGGAGCCTTTGGCTCCCTTCTCCGCCATGTTTTTGAACTGTTTGCACATCGTAAAAGCACACAAACAGTTAAATAAGCAAAACCAACCAAGGGATCCAGGATATGTTTTTTGTATTCCTCAGACATACATATACCACCTGGGGCCCCCATACTCATGGGGGCCCCAGGCAACTGCCTAGTGTGCCCAATGGAAAAGGTGGCCCTGATGATAACACCCCTTTAGTGGGGTTGCCTGGTTTTGAATACCCCATCATCTAGAGAGATGACCCTTCTTTCATTACCTCTGTTAATTAGCTACAATACAGATTATCATCCTTTCTGTGCATTATTTGGAGAGTTTGTGGGTGCAGTGTAATGCTTCGTTTAGCACTACCATGCCGTTGCATGGGAAATGAACACTTATTGCCATGTTCGGCTGAAAATTAGAGCTAATTGCTGAGGGTACTATTAGCAGGATTCCCTGCTTATTTTCAGCATCGGCCTCTTCATACAGTGTATTACTTATTGCTATGCAGATTAGAAATCTGACGGATTCCAATGAGTTCTAAACATTTTATTCATTTACTTTGCAAAGAAACCTATTCACGTAATCTCCTAAGTATAAGTCTCGCTGGCATTTCTGGCATGGCTTTTAACTAGTTTTCAGGGGCCGGGTAGGCTGACATACTGTCAAAGACAAGCACATCATATACTACTTGCAGTTCTTCAAAAGTTTACTATTGAAAACAGACTTCGTGGTTGCTTGCTGGGTAAACATATCCGTTTCTAATTGTATTGTAAATGAAATCAAGTGTTCGGCGATCACTGGTTTAAGCAATGCCCAAGTGACTACATCTTACATGCACGTGGTATGAAATTTGTATAATTCATTTTTATTTTCTATGGGGAGTTAAGTGTTGTTCTGGGAAACCATTGGCACCTCAGTATACCAAAGCAGAAAAATGGATTCTAAAAATAATTGTTTAAAGGGATGTTCCCATCTTGCACTTTGATGGCAGTTGGATAGAATATGTCATTAAAGTCTGATAAGTACGGGTCCCACCTCTGAGACCTGCACCTATCTTTGGACCTGGGCGGCGAAAGCTTTGGTTTAGCTTGCGCATGACTCTTCATTCTTTTTTATTGGAGTTCCTAGTATAGCCAAACACACTACTCACCTGTACTGGGAGCTTACATAGTATAGAATGGAAAGTTGTGCGCAAGCCACAAGCGCAACCACGGCTTTTTGGGGCCCTGGACCGGAGATAGGTGCAGGTCTCAGAGGTGGGACCCGCACCTATCAGACTTTGATGGCATATCCAATCAACATACCACCAAACTGTAATTTAAATGTGTCAGCTATGAAGGGTTTTTACATTTGTTTTGCTGTCTGTGCCCCTGTTAAGATTTCACCTCATGTGCTGCTGTGGCATGCTGGAACTTGTGGTTCCACAGCTATCTGCTGTGGAACATAGAACTAAAAGTGCCAGCATGCCCCATAAGTCTCTGTTTGTAACTAGGGGACGGATGTAAGTTGGAACGGTGTAAGTCGGGGACTGCCTGTACATGGGGTGAGTCTGTCCTCTTCTGTTACGGGAAATAAGAATCGGGCATGTTGGATTTAAATTTTTTTAATTCCTTGGTTCCTCTATGGATGGGTTTTGTCAGAGGCTCTTGCAGCCATTTATTTATTTCTCCTAAGGGAGCTTTCACACAGTGCGTATTTGGTGTTTTTGTGCATTTCTGCAAAAAAAAAAAAAAAAAGCGCACCAAAAAATGCACTGTGTGAAAGCTCCCTCAGCAATAAATATATACCCTTGGGCAACATTAACATGCCCCTCAGCATTATCACAATAGGAACATAGGGTATTAATGTATTACCATGCAGCCAGGGGCCTGATCATGTGTGGAGCCTATTAGGCCCAGTTTATAATTATACCGACCCATTAAGTTATTTATACTGGGTGAATGGTGTAAATTTGAAACAAAACATAATGGCAGACGTTCAGTTTTAATTTTCCTGCAATTAAAGTTAGTAAATATTAATCAGTAAGTTGTATTTGGAAGTCAGCCTGCAAAAACGAAGGTGCCCTATGATTGTGTAAGCAACTCTTTCCCGGCCCTTTATGTATATTTGTATCATATTGTCTATGAGGCTGTTACATACAGCACCAGCCTTTAGTGGCTGGTCTAGGGATCAGAGATAACTCCAGTCTCTGGTGTTTCACTGTCCGTGTACACGCGATCATGGCTCCTAGTGGTCAAATACTCTAGGGAGACAAAAAAAATTAAGTAAAAATAAATAATAATATCAGAGTTTAAAATCCCTTATTTTATCCCTTATTATTTTATTTTAAACACATTTTTTATGACTTTTTGGTTATATTTCTTTTTAATTTTCCATATCACTTTCAATATTTTTTAATAATTCTTAAGTCCTGCAGTTTTCACTTTGGCCACTAAGCCTAATAATAATAGTCTGACACTTCCTGTTCTGTAGAGAGATTTTCAGTATTCTGCTCATTATCAGCACAAAGAGGGTCAAGCTGAAAGGAGACACCAGTGTGAATAGATAACACAGGATCCACCAGTCACAAGAGGAGATGTTCACCCTTTTACCTTCCTGCACACTGACTTCTTCCCAGTGTCCTTTTGGCCTCCGTTTGACTGGTATACATCTGTATACCGCAAAAAATAAACAAATAAGAAAAAGCATTGAATGGCACAGGAAACTACACTATTCTATACAACAACATAACGAAAAAAGAAATATGTTAAACATGTACTTTTTTTTATTTTTTTTTATCCCTGATTATTTAGAAAAAAATGAAAACCAATGATCCGTATGGATGAGCTATCAAAATATAACATTTATCTTGCTCAGTGAACAAAGTAAAAAAAAATAGTTTTATGGGCTTTTTTTTGATCGCTTCACCTCCCCCAAAAATTTTAATAAAAGGTGTGTATACTAAAACGGTATCGGTAAACACTATGCTTCGAACTACAGCGAAAATATGCCCTTGGTCTCAGAATATAGCAATTAAACGCATATATATACATCATTTTTAAAAGTGGTAAAACTTAAAGGGATGTTACATTTAGAACTCTCAGAAATTAATGGAGAAGACTGTGCAAGCATGCCATCTCTCCATGCTCTGTGGCCAGCTAGGAGCTTTTCAGCAGTTGGGGATACTCCTTCAATGGAAACCATGTAAGTTTGGTTTTGTTGGCATTGTACCTCCACAATACAGTTATCATGTTATGCTCACAAACAGATTTTTTTTTTCCTTGTATCTCAGTGCATGATATCATATTATTACAACTTGTCCTGCAAAAAATCAAGCAACCACATCAAGTAACAGGTTGAAGCCTAAAGTAAACTGATTGCTGATGGGTTAGTAATACTGTTTTACCCATCAGCAGCATGGAAAATCACTGGTGGCTGTAAGGCTGGGCCTACAGGTTGTGGCTCAGGGCCAGTAGTATGCACACTTTTTACTGCAAATTACTATGGGTTTCACAGCAAGCACAGGGGGTTGTTATATCCTTTAAGCTAGGAATACACTACGTGTTGAACGTACACGCTGGGCCATATACGGATGGTTATATTGTAAAAAAAAAAAAAAAAAAGTACATGTTTAACGTATTTTTTTTTCATTGTTATTGTATATAATAGTGTAGTTTCCTGTGCCATTCAATGCTTTTTCTTATTTGTTTATTTTTTGCAGTATACAGATGTATACCAGTCAACCGGAGGCCAAAAGGACACTTTTGACCTACGTTAGGCCGTTTTACCTTATGGATGCCTTAGGCATATACATCGGGTGGGCTAAATGTACACCATAAATTTGGTGTGAACCTAGTCTTACCTGTACTTGCTGTGAAACTGCAGCACGCTATTTAAAGGGAATGTGTCATCAAAAAATGACTAATTGTTTAAGTCCCTTTTTTTTATGTTAAACACATTTTTAAGGAATTTTTCGTTGTTTTTTTTTTTATATATATCACTTTCAGTATATTTTAATCATTCTTAAGTCCTGCAGTTTTCACTTTGGCCACTAGGCTTTGTTTGCATTGCTTTAACGGCAGTCAGAGAGATGCTTTACAGCAGCTTCATGCACATAGGAGTCTTAAGACTGACTCAGTCCTATTGACTTCTATAGGAGAGTTTTCTAGTCATGCTCTGTGAACTGGGAAGAAGTCAGTATGCAGGTAGGTAAAAGGTTGAGCATCTCCTCTTGTGACTGGTGGATCCTGTGTTATCTATTCACACTGGTGTCTCCTTTCAGTTTGACCCTCTTTGTGCTGACAATGAGCAGACTACTGAAAATCTCTCTCTGCAGAACAGGAAGTGTCAGACTATTATTAGGCTTAGTGGCCAAAGTGAAAACTGCAGGACTTAAGAATTATAAAAAAATATTGAAAGTGATATGGAAAATTAAAAAGAAATATAACCAAAAAGTCATAAAAAATGTGTTTAACATAAAACCGTGAGTTAAACAATAAGTAATTTTTGATGACACATTCCCTTTAATAATACAATTTGTAATCACAGCCTTCCTGAGCAGTAGATACTGAGGAGAATCTTCAGAAAGCAAATATCTTTGGATTTTTCTAGAATCTCAGAGAAAATGACTTATGTTATGTGTATTGTATAATGTAATAGATTGCTTGATTTCAGGAGTGGACCATTTTTATGTTGATTTACTCACCATATTTTCTGACTACAAGATTTACCTAAGTTTTAGGTGGAAGAAATGTTATATTTATTTTTTAACCTTTACTACTTTTTGGGGTTATTTATAATTTCAAAGTAATTAAAACTTTTTTTTTAGACCTGTGCCATTCATTGTACGAGATAAATGTTATATTTAACAGAGGAGAGTTTTACTGACAGTGATGCCATTTATATTTACCCCCTTAACGACCTTGGGCGTATCCATACGTCCAGGTCGTTTGGGGGTTAACGCACCTGGACTTATGGATAGGTCCTGTGGATCGCGCGAACTCTAAAGCAGAGTTCGCGCGATCGGCGCGGGGTGTCAGCTGTATATTACAGCTGACATCCCGCACCATCGGCCCCGA